>JAWZYT010006139.1:35000-47500 GCA_034508575.1 Petrolisthes manimaculis
GATATTCTGTTATTCTGATAGATAATTATAAAGGATGATAACTCTTGGTAAACTGCAGGAATAAATTGTAATTATACATTATTAATTCAGTAGCTATATTAGTTTATCTTTTCACCATTACTGCACATCATCACTACTGTAAGAATTCACTACACATTATCATCACTACAAAACAACAACTATTACCATAACATATTCATAAACAGTCATAATTTACTAAGATATGAAGATAAAAGAAGGCTTCCTGCTTTATACAGTAGGTCTAGAACTGGCCCTGTACGACGAGTTAGGTGATCGAGAGGTGGGACACCAAACACCAAGGAAAAATGGCCATATTATGTGAGGCTAACATTTTAATGGTAAATTGTGAAGGTGGACAGAAGGAACAAAGTACCGTTCCTATCCTATACACACAAACAGGCAAATTATGTAGTATATTATGTATCAATGTATTATAATTGTGGTAATGATTGTAATTACCGTCAAAACATATCAATATGAAAGTCTCCAATTTTTATGCCAGTCTTTGTAGCTGCGAGGTATATTATAATCTCCGACGGAATAATCGGGACAGAAATCTAAACATTCCATGCAACTATTTTCCAGTTTTAATGTTGTAGGCGCCAAGGCCTTTGGGCGGACTTCCTCCCGTTCTGGCTTCTACGGGGAAAAGGAATTACTGGAAGATAATTTAGTAAGCCGAAAGTGTGAAGCTTTATTGACAGGCCTTTGCCGGGACTCAAGACGATAGATAGATTTTCCATTTTCGTTTGTACATTTTTTAAGTTTCTATTGTGTAAGGTGAGTTAACCAATAGCAATTGTTAAACTGTAGATATAATTGTCTGTTTCTGTAGTCAATTAAACATCTATTTTCTGCCAAGAAATCCCTACCAATGATTATATCGTCACGGACATCCTCAGTGAAATAAAGAGGAATTCTAGTACGTAGCGTCAGTTCCTTATCTATATGAACACCAAGGCTTGAAGGCAGCCCAGGGAACTGGAGGCGACGCTGACAATCTTTGGAGAAGAAGATGCCGTCAGCACCTGTATCAAGGAAAGCTGAGAACAGCATGTGATTAGGGAGTCCCGGGATGGCGATATTTAACGCGTACTTCAAGTACTCATTGTCAGGTTGTCTGAGGCAAACGTCACTATCCAGGAAGTAGAGGGTGGAACTGTCGGGGTGGAAGGACTGGACAACACCCAACTGACGTAGTGTCCTGTTGTCGAGTATTATGTCTTTAAAATAGTCAGGCATCTAACCTTCCTTGTACACCTCGCCGGAGAGGAGGAAGGTAGGTCCTCCCTTTATGGTGACCGGTACGTCCTTCACTTCAATCAGAGTAAAACGTTCCAGTGAATCCCACATGTCTATTTCTACAGTTTTTTCTTTCACAGAGTACTCAAGGATTCCCAAGTCCCTCGCCCTCTCGTAACGAAAAAGGCATGTGGAGGTGCCACTGTCCACGAACATAAGACATTCTTTGTTGTTGATGGAGGCCTTAAGGTGTGTATTTCTAACCAACTTGACATTGGTGCGGTGAGCCAGTTTGGTTGGGCAAACTTCCCATAGTGGGGGTTGTGGCCATATGAGCAGTTCACCATTGCTTCCCACTCTTTCATTTTCGCTCATCTCTCTCTCACCTGTGCTGCTCACTTTGTCATCCTTACTCTTCACCCTCTATTCGTCACTCCTTACACTCTCTACCTTTTTCTCTCTCATTGTACTCCTGATACCGTCACTGCCCTCCCTTCCTTTCTCCTCATCACTGCCTCCTAACACCTTATTTTATTTATCACCTTCCTTATCGAAAACTTTATTTCCTTGCCTCCACCCGCCTTGAACTAAATGGGTAATTAAACACGTCCTCATTGACTCGGTTAATTATATCTTTCCGTATATGATACTGACATCCCCATTTATACAAGTAAGCAAAAAATTCTACGGTAAATAATGTAGCTAACTTGGATCAGGCTTCTGTTGGGACGATATGATATGACTTGGATACGTAAAACCACTACGGTGAAAATTATAATGGACAGGATGATATGGCTCGAATAGAATAGAATATACTTTGATGAGCTTGGCTATGGTAAAAACAGCCGCGATGGTTTCATGTCGATGGAGTCATCATACTTGATCTTATTGGTTGGTGTCCTTTTATCGATGTGAGGGAGGGATGCTTACTGGGAGAGGTTGATGTACTGTATAGTCTGGAGATAAAACAAAGGAGGAGGAAGACGACACAGGGTAGAAGGAGAAAAGGAGACAAGGAGAGACTAGAGGGTGGAGAGGAGACAAAGAGAGACTAGGGGTGGAGAGAAGGAGACAAGGAGAGACTATGGGGTGGAGAGAAGGAGACAAGGAGAGACTAGGGGTGGAGAGAAGGTGACAAGGAGAGACTAGGGGGTGGAGAGAAGGTGACAAGGAGAGACTAGGGGGTGGAGAGAAGGAGACAAGGAGAGACTATGGGGTGGAGAGAAGGAGACAAGGAGAGACTATGGGGTGGAGAGAAGGAGACAAGGAGAGACTAGGGGTGGAGAGAAGGTGACAAGGAGAGACTAGGGGGTGGAGAGAAGGTGACAAGGAGAGACTAGGGGGTGGAGAGAAGGAGACAAGGAGAGACTAGGGGGTGGAGAGAAGGAGACAAGGAGAGACTAGGGGGTGGAGAGAAGGAGACAAGGAGAGACTTGGGGGTGGAGAGAAGGAGACAAGGAGAGACTAGGGGGTGGAGAGAAGGTGACAAGGAGAGACTAGGGGGTGGAGAGAAGGAGACAAGGAGAGACTAGGGGGTGGAGAGAAGGAGACAAGGAGAGACTAGGGGGTGGAGAGAAGGAGACAAGGAGAGACTAGGGGGTGGAGAGAAGGAGACAAGGAGAGACTAGGGGGTGGAGAGAAGGAGACAAGGAGAGACTAGGGGGTGGAGAGAAGGAGACAAGGAGAGACTAGGGGGTGGAGAGAAGGAGACAAGGAGAGACTAGGGGGTGGAGAGAAGGAGACAAGGAGAGACTAGGGGGTGGAGAGAAGGAGACAAGGAGAGACTAGGGGGTGGAGAGAAGGAGACAAGGAGAGACTAGGGGGTGGAGAGAAGGAGACAAGGAGAGACTAGGGGGTGGAGAGAAGGAGACAAGGAGAGACTAGGGGGTGGAGAGAAGGAGACAAGGAGAGACTAGGGGGTGGAGAGAAGGAGACAAGGAGAGACTAGGGGGTGGAGAGAAGGAGACAAGGAGAGACTAGGGGGTGGAGAGAAGGAGACAAGGAGAGACTAGGGGGTGGAGAGAAGGTGACAAGGAGAGACTAGGGGGTGGAGAGAAGGAGACAAGGAGAGACTAGGGGGTGGAGAGAAGGAGACAAGGAGAGACTAGGGGGTGGAGAGAAGGAGACAAGGAGAGACTAGGGGGTGGAGAGAAGGAGACAAGGAGAGACTAGGGGGTGGAGAGAAGGAGACAAGGAGAGACTAGGGGGTGGAGAGAAGGAGACAAGGAGAGACTAGGGGGTGGAGAGAAGGTGACAAGGAGAGACTAGGGGGTGGAGAGAAGGAGACAAGGAGAGACTAGGGGGTGGAGAGAAGGAGACAAGGAGAGACTAGGGGGTGGAGAGAAGGAGACAAGGAGAGACTAGGGGGTGGAGAGAAGGAGACAAGGAGAGACTAGGGGGTGGAGAGAAGGAGACAAGGAGAGACTAGGGGGTGGAGAGAAGGAGACAAGGAGAGACTAGGGGGTGGAGAGAAGGAGACAAGGAGAGACTAGGGGGTGGAGAGAAGGAGACAAGGAGAGACTAGGGAGTGGAGAGAAGGAGACAAGGAGAGACTAGGGGGTGGAGAGAAGGAGACAAGGAGAGACTAGGGGGTGGAGAGAAGGAGACAAGGAGAGACTAGGGGGTGGAGAGAAGGAGAAAAATGACACAAGGAAGAAAGAGAAGACGACGACAAGGGAAGACTATAGAATGGAGAGGAGGACGATGACTACAGTATAGGGGGTTGTAGGCAAAACAAAAATGGAGCGAGCTGGATATACCGGGAAGAAGGAGAGAAGAAGGTATAATAGCAATGTTCCTGCAGTGGCCGAAAACTTTAAGAGTTCTCCTGTCAGCATAAAAATACAAGTTCCCCTAGACGTCTGGTGGGAGGACAGTGTTACCAAGTCTCTTATGCTACAGGGAAACACAATGTAGTATATTTTTCTGGATGTTTTTTTGTGATCAGTGTCATAGCTTGATTTAATGTGTATATATATATATATATATATATATCCCCCATCTTAGTCTACCTTAACCTAGTATATTATTATGAGTTATAGCTACCATTTGTCCTAGTATATGTTAAAGGGATATATTGTTGTGTGTGTGTGTGTGTGTGTGTGTGTGTGTGTGTGTGTGTGTGTGTGTGTGATTCATCCAAAGTCCTTATCTGTATGAAAGTAATGTAATAAATGTTGTTGTTGATGCAGTAAAGTTCCCCGTACCCTGAGAGAGTTGGGGTTGGAGAGCTGCCCTGCACTACTGAGCTACTACACAACTTCTTTTGCCCTCAGCGTCCCCACATACTCGGTAATTCCTGGACAGTCCTCCTCCTTTCTAATCTTATCTTTACATACATACATACATACATACATACAAACGAATATGCATACTGTCCATACATACATACATACATACATATATATGAACATACATACATACATACATACATACATACATACGAACATGCATACATACATACATATATGCATACATACATACGAACATGCATACATACATATGAACATACATACATACATACATGGCTTTGATCCTCCATTCTCTTCAATGGTTATACTGTATATAATACCATCCATATCTAAACAAAAACAAAAAACGCCAAAGTCGATATTTTCTCTAAGTTTCATAATATAATTTTTGGAATCCTTAGACAGAAGGGGAATGAATATTTTTTTCATGAAAGTGCATCAACTTTTGACCTCAGCTGTACATGCGAGGTGTAAGAGTGAAATAAAGCCACCAGTGAAAGCGAGCGATGTGTGCCAATAAAAAAATCGAGAGGGAGGGAGTGTGTTGATAGTGGTGGCCATGTCCATATGAAAGGTAACCAGCCATGACCTCCACACCTTTTGTTACACCAGCCCCTGCCCTCCCCATCACTTAGTCCTCCTGCCATCCATCATGTATCCATCCCACCGCTGCCACCAATGCTACCACACACATACCACCAATGCTACCACACATACCACCTACACCACCATCAAACTACCATGTACTGAATATCCCATCACTGCCATTAATGTTACCACACATACCACCTACACCACCATCAAACTACCATGTACTGAATATCCCACCGCTGCCATTAATGTTACCACACATACCACCTACACCACCATCAAACTACCATGTACTGAATATCCCACCGCTGCCACCAATGCTACCACACATACCACCTACACCACCATCAAACTACCATGTACTGAATATCCCATCACTGCCACCAATGCTACCACACATACCACCTACACCACCATCAAACTACCATGTACTGAATATCCCACCGCTGCCACCAATGCTACCACACATACCACCTACACCACCATCAAACTACCATGTACTGAATATCCCATCACTGCCACCAATGCTACCACACATACCACCTACACCACCATCAAACTACCATGTACTGAATATCCCACCGCTGCCACCAATGCTACCACACATACCACCTACACCACCATCAAACTACCATGTACTGAATATCCCACCACTGCCATTAATGTTACCACACATACCACCTACACCACCATCAAACTACCATGTACTGAATATCCCACCGCTGCCACCAATGCTACCACACATACCACCTACACCACCATCAAACTACCATGTACTGAATATCCCACCGCTGCCACCAATGCTACCACACATACCACCTACACCACCATCAAACTACCATGTACTGAATATCCCATCACTGCCACCAATGCTACCACACATACCACCTACACCACCATCAAACTACCATGTACTGAATATCCCACCGCTGCCATTAATGTTACCACACATACCACCTACACCACCATCAAACTACCATGTACTGAATATCCCACCGCTGCCACCAATGCTACCACACATACCACCTACACCACCATCAAACTACCATGTACTGAATATCCCACCGCTGCCACCAATGCTACCACACATACCACCTACACCACCATCAAACTACCATGTACTGAATATCCCATCACTGCCATTAATGTTACCACACATACCACCTACACCACCATCAAACTACCATGTACTGAATATCCCACCGCTGCCACCAATGCTACCACACATACCACCTACACCACCATCAAACTACCATGTACTGAATATCCCACCGCTGCCATTAATGTTACCACACATACCACCTACACCACCATCAAACTACCATGTACTGAATATCCCACCGCTGCCACCAATGCTACCACACATACCACCTACACCACCATCAAACTACCATGTACTGAATATCCCACCGCTGCCACCAATGCTACCACACATACCACCTACACCACCATCAAACTACCATGTACTGAATATCCCACCGCTGCCACCAATGCTACCACACATACCACCTACACCACCATCAAACTACCATGTACTGAATATCCCACCGCTGCCACCAATGCTACCACACATACCACTTACACCACCATCAAACTACCATGTACTGAATATCCCACCGCTGCCACCAATGTTACCACACATACCACCTACACCACCATCAAACTACCATGTACTGAATATCCCACCGCTGCCATTAATGTTACCACACATACCACCTACACCACCATCAAACTACCATGTACTGAATATCCCACCGCTGCCATTAATGTTACCACACATACCACCTACACCACCATCAAACTACCATGTACTGAATATCCCACCGCTGCCACCAATGCTACCACACATACCACTTACACCACCATCAAACTACCATGTACTGAATATCCCACCGCTGCCACCAATGTTACCACACATACCACCTACACCACCATCAAACTACCATGTACTGAATATCCCACCGCTGCCATTAATGTTACCACACATACCACCTACACCACCATCAAACTACCATGTACTGAATATCCCACCGCTGCCACCAATGCTACCACACATACCACCTACACCACCATCAAACTACCATGTACTGAATATCCCATCACTGCCACCAATGCTACCACACATACCACCTACACCACCATCAAACTACCATGTACTGAATATCCCACCGCTGCCACCAATGCTACCACACATACCACCTACACCACCATCAAACTACCATGTACTGAATATCCCACCGCTGCCACCAATGCTACCACACATACCACCTACACCACCATCAAACTACCATGTACTGAATATCCCACCGCTGCCACCAATGCTACCACACATACCACCTACACCACCATCAAACTACCATGTACTGAATATCCCATCACTGCCATTAATGTTACCACACATACCACCTACACCACCATCAAACTACCATGTACTGAATATCCCACCGCTGCCACCAATGCTACCACACATACCACTTACACCACCATCAAACTACCATGTACTGAATATCCCACCGCTGCCACCAATGCTACCACACATACCACCTACACCACCATCAAACTACCATGTACTGAATATCCCATCACTGCCATTAATGTTACCACACATACCACCTACACCACCATCAAACTACCATGTACTGAATATCCCACCGCTGCCACCAATGCTACCACACATACCACCTACACCACCATCAAACTACCATGTACTGAATATCCCACCGCTGCCATTAATGTTACCACACATACCACCTACACCACCATCAAACTACCATGTACTGAATATCCCATCACTGCCACCAATGCTACCACACATACCACCTACACCACCATCAAACTACCATGTACTGAATATCCCACCGCTGCCATTAATGTTACCACACATACCACCTACACCACCATCAAACTACCATGTACTGAATATCCCATCACTGCCACCAATGCTACCACACATACCACCTACACCACCATCAAACTACCATGTACTGAATATCCCACCGCTGCCACCAATGCTACCACACATACCACCTACACCACCATCAAACTACCATGTACTGAATATCCCACCGCTGCCATTAATGTTACCACACATACCACCTACACCACCATCAAACTACCATGTACTGAATATCCCACCGCTGCCACCAATGCTACCACACATACCACCTACACCACCATCAAACTACCATGTACTGAATATCCCATCACTGCCATTAATGTTACCACACATACCACCTACACCACCATCAAACTACCATGTACTGAATATCCCACCGCTGCCACCAATGCTACCACACATACCACCTACACCACCATCAAACTACCATGTACTGAATATCCCATCACTGCCACCAATGCTACCACACATACCACCTACACCACCATCAAACTACCATGTACTGAATATCCCACCGCTGCCACCAATGCTACCACACATACCACCTACACCACCATCAAACTACCATGTACTGAATATCCCATCACTGCCACCAATGCTACCACACATACCACCTACACCACCATCAAACTACCATGTACTGAATATCCCACCGCTGCCACCAATGTTACCACACATACCACCTACACCACCATCAAACTACCATGTACTGAATATCCCATCACTGCCACCAATGCTACCACACATACCACCTACACCACCATCAAACTACCATGTACTGAATATCCCACCGCTGCCACCAATGCTACCACACATACCACCTACACCACCATCAAACTACCATGTACTGAATATCCCACCGCTGCCACCAATGCTACCACACATACCACCTACACCACCATCAAACTACCATGTACTGAATATCCCATCACTGCCATTAATGTTACCACACATACCACCTACACCACCATCAAACTACCATGTACTGAATATCCCACCGCTGCCACCAATGCTACCACACATACCACCTACACCACCATCAAACTACCATGTACTGAATATCCCATCACTGCCACCAATGCTACCACACATACCACCTACACCACCATCAAACTACCATGTACTGAATATCCCACCGCTGCCACCAATGCTACCACACATACCACCTACACCACCATCAAACTACCATGTACTGAATATCCCATCACTGCCATTAATGTTACCACACATACCACCTACACCACCATCAAACTACCATGTACTGAATATCCCACCGCTGCCACCAATGCTACCACACATACCACCTACACCACCATCAAACTACCATGTACTGAATATCCCACCGCTGCCACCAATGCTACCACACATACCACCTACACCACCATCAAACTACCATGTACTGAATATCCCACCGCTGCCATTAATGTTACCACACATACCACCTACACCACCATCAAACTACCATGTACTGAATATCCCACCGCTGCCACCAATGTTACCACACATACCACCTACACCACCATCAAACTACCATGTACTGAATATCCCACCGCTGCCATTAATGTTACCACACATACCACCTACACCACCATCAAACTACCATGTACTGAATATCCCACCGCTGCCACCAATGCTACCACACATACCACCTACACCACCATCAAACTACCATGTACTGAATATCCCATCACTGCCATTAATGTTACCACACATACCACCTACACCACCATCAAACTACCATGTACTGAATATCCCACCGCTGCCACCAATGCTACCACACATACCACCTACACCACCATCAAACTACCATGTACTGAATATCCCATCACTGCCATTAATGTTACCACACATACCACCTACACCACCATCAAACTACCATGTACTGAATATCCCACCGCTGCCACCAATGCTACCACACATACCACCTACACCACCATCAAACTACCATGTACTGAATATCCCACCGCTGCCACCAATGCTACCACACATACCACCTACACCACCATCAAACTACCATGTACTGAATATCCCACCGCTGCCACCAATGCTACCACACATACCACCTACACCACCATCAAACTACCATGTACTGAATATCCCATCACTGCCACCAATGCTACCACACATACCACCTACACCACCATCAAACTACCATGTACTGAATATCCCACCGCTGCCACCAATGTTACCACACATACCACCTACACCACCATCAAACTACCATGTACTGAATATCCCACCGCTGCCACCAATGCTACCACACATACCACCTACACCACCATCAAACTACCATGTACTGAATATCCCATCACTGCCATTAATGTTACCACACATACCACCTACACCACCATCAAACTACCATGTACTGAATATCCCACCGCTGCCACCAATGCTACCACACATACCACCTACACCACCATCAAACTACCATGTACTGAATATCCCACCGCTGCCACCAATGCTACCACACATACCACCTACACCACCATCAAACTACCATGTACTGAATATCCCACCGCTGCCATTAATGTTACCACACATACCACCTACACCACCATCAAACTACCATGTACTGAATATCCCACCGCTGCCACCAATGCTACCACACATACCACCTACACCACCATCAAACTACCATGTACTGAATATCCCACCGCTGCCATTAATGTTACCACACATACCACCTACACCACCATCAAACTACCATGTACTGAATATCCCACCGCTGCCACCAATGCTACCACACATACCACCTACACCACCATCAAACTACCATGTACTGAATATCCCATCACTGCCATTAATGTTACCACACATACCACCTACACCACCATCAAACTACCATGTACTGAATATCCCACCGCTGCCACCAATGCTACCACACATACCACCTACACCACCATCAAACTACCATGTACTGAATATCCCACCGCTGCCACCAATGCTACCACACATACCACCTACACCACCATCAAACTACCATGTACTGAATATCCCATCACTGCCACCAATGCTACCACACATACCACCTACACCACCATCAAACTACCATGTACTGAATATCCCACCGCTGCCATTAATGTTACCACACATACCACCTACACCACCATCAAACTACCATGTACTGAATATCCCACCGCTGCCACCAATGCTACCACACATACCACTTACACCACCATCAAACTACCATGTACTGAATATCCCACCGCTGCCACCAATGCTACCACACATACCACCTACACCACCATCAAACTACCATGTACTGAATATCCCACCGCTGCCATTAATGTTACCACACATACCACCTACACCACCATCAAACTACCATGTACTGAATATCCCACCGCTGCCACCAATGCTACCACACATACCACCTACACCACCATCAAACTACCATGTACTGAATATCCCACCGCTGCCACCAATGCTACCACACATACCACCTACACCACCATCAAACTACCATGTACTGAATATCCCATCACTGCCACCAATGCTACCACACATACCACCTACACCACCATCAAACTACCATGTACTGAATATCCCACCGCTGCCACCAATGCTACCACACATACCACCTACACCACCATCAAACTACCATGTACTGAATATCCCACCGCTGCCACCAATGCTACCACACATACCACCTACACCACCATCAAACTACCATGTACTGAATATCCCACCGCTGCCACCAATGCTACCACACATACCACCTACACCACCATCAAACTACCATGTACTGAATATCCCACCGCTGCCACCAATGCTACCACACATACCACCTACACCACCATCAAACTACCATGTACTGAATATCCCATCACTGCCATTAATGTTACCACACATACCACCTACACCACCATCAAACTACCATGTACTGAATATCCCACCGCTGCCACCAATGCTACCACACATACCACCTACACCACCATCAAACTACCATGTACTGAATATCCCACCGCTGCCACCAATGCTACCACACATACCACCTACACCACCATCAAACTACCATGTACTGAATATCCCATCACTGCCATTAATGTTACCACACCTACCACAACCAATACCACACCTACCACAACCAACATCACAACTACCATGTACCGGGTATCCCACCGCTGCTACCACACCTACCACAACCAACACCAAAATTTACCATATACAGTTAGGAATATATGAAATTGTAATATTCTCTCTCAGTCACCACAAACAACACCTACACCAGTTATACATCATGTTCACTGCCAAACAACCAACGAACACCTACATAATCACCAACACTCAGGGCCGTAGACAAGAACATATCGTCGGGTCCCTATGCCCGATGCTTGGGGTACGACAGCCACATAAAATGCATGGGTTTCAACACCCTGAGCATCGGGCATCGGAACCCAACAATATGTTCTTGTCTACGGCCCCGAGTCTCACCCAACCATAATTTACAGTCACTCTCCTCACCTCCACCACCATCCCCACCCCATCACCACCAACAT
>JAWZYT010006139.1:50000-67960 GCA_034508575.1 Petrolisthes manimaculis
TATAAACACACACACACACACACACACACTACAGTACAGTATATACAGTATATAATATAATATACTGTGTGTATGTATGAGGATTTGCGTGCGTTTACTTGAGTGAAACTGTTTATTATTGTTTGTTTGCCTCTCTCTCTCTCTCTCTCTCTCTCTCTCTCTCTCTCTCTCTCTCTCTCTCTCTCTCTCTCTCTCTCTCTCTCCTTGGAACAGAACTCACGACTACCACTAACAATCGCCAGTCATTACCCGTGTACCAACCAATAATACACACACACACACACACACACACACACACACACACACACACACACACACACACACACACACACACACACACACACGTAGTTGGAGTCTGGAGGAAGGAGAAGAGAAGAGAAGAGAAGAGGAAGGAGATACATACAGTCAACAAACAACATTATCTCTTCACCTTATTGGTACATTGGAGTGACATGATTCCTCCAAAGTATGCCAGGAAACAGACCCAGAAGAGCAAAAAATAATGGGGTTATGTTGCTTGAAATAGTTTGGAGGATTCAGTTGCTCCAGATTTACCAACACAAAATGTCCCCCTTAGTTAACTTACTATACATATTGAAAACTCACAATAAAAAAATAAACGTCTTTAATTTGTATCAACGATTAAAATATATAAACAATATCATTAATCAAATATATATATATAGTTGTCAAATAGTGTTATTGTTATTGTTGTTGTTTTTTTCTAGTTTTTATATTTGTGAGTACTTCATTAAATAACTTTTATATTCTTGTGTCCTCGGAAACCATCCATCAAGGTTTATTTCTCTTAATTAACCACACACACATTTCGTCAGACATCAGAGGAAATAAAATAAATAATAAAAGCGTGAATTATTTGTCAGTACTGAAATATTAAAAACTATTCTTATACATACATACATACAGTACATTTCCTTGGGTGTTTAATAATGCAAAATACACCTTATGGGAATATATGTGTGGTGTTGAGGAGAGATGTATGTATGTATGTATGTATGTATGTATGTATGTATGTATGTATGTATGTATGTATGTATGTATGTATGTATGTATGTATGTATGTATGTATGTATTGTAGCACTCCCACGTTCACCGCTTTTTTTTGTATGTATGTATGTATGTATGTATGTATGTATGTATGTATGTATGTATGTATGTATTTATTGTAGCACTCCCACGTTCACCGCTTTTTTTGTATGTATGTATGTATGTATGTATGTATGTAAGGTAACACATCCACGCTCATCACCTAACTCTATTGAGGGAGCCTGGTGCATGGTGTATGAGACCCGGTGTATGGTGGGTAGGAGGCTTCTGATTCCTCCTCACTATACCACCAAACAAGCTCCTCCTTCCATATAGGATAGGTGGTGGTGGCGTTTCGTGGTAATCATTTGAAGGACTCGTTTACCTCCAATTTTCTAACTACATCAGAGAGGGGTCCTTAATTCCTCTTGTGAAAAAAAAAATAGTAAAAAAAGTAGTAGTAGAAGCAGTAGTTGTAGTAGTAGTTGTAGTAGTAGTAGTAATAGTAGTTGTAGTAGTAGTAGTAATAGTAGTAGTAGTAGGTAGTTGTAGTAATAGTAGTGGTAGTAGGTAGTAGTAGTAGTAGTAGGTAGTAGTAGTAGTAGGTAGTAGGAAACAGACCCCAGCTGCTCCATTAACCATAATCCAGAACAACCACACCAAAGTCCCAACTAACTTAGAGTGTGTGGGAAGGAGAGGCAAGATGGAGGCAGAGAGAGATGGGGCAATGTATAGGAAGAGAGAGGTGGAGGGATGAGAGAGAGAGAAAGAGAGAAAGGAAAGACAGACAGACAGAGATAGATTGATATGAGAGAGAGGACAAACAGACAGACAGACAGACAGACAGACAGACAGACAGACAGACAGACAGACAGACAGACAGACAGACAGACAGACAGACAGACAGACAGACAGACAGACAGACAGACAGACAGACAGACACAGACAGACAGACACAGACAGACAGACAGAAAAAGAGAGACAGAAAAAGAGAGATTATGAGCTCCAACCTATATATAGAGAAATAGGGAAGGAAGAGAGTAAAAAAGATATATATGAAAAGGAGAAGAGAAGAAAGAATGACGAATAAAAAGGATGATGTGAACAAAGAAAGTGGAGAACAGGGAAAGACAGAGGAAAGGAGGAAGATGGATGGTGAAGGAGGGAGAGAAAGATGGATGGGTAGAGGAAGAGGAAGGAGAGACAAGAGGAGAGGGAAGAATATACGGTTTGAGGAAGAGAGAAACGGGGAGAGAGAGAGAGAGAATGGATTGATAGATGGAGAAAGAGGAGAGAGAGAGAGGATGGATGTATGGGTGGGTGGAGAAAGATGAGAGAGAGATAGAGGATGGATGGGTGGGTAGAGAAGGAGGAGAGAGAGGATGGATTGATAGATGGAGAAAGTGGATGTATGTATGGATGAATGGATGGATGGGTGGAGAAAGAGGAGAGAGAGAACGTATGTATGAATGGATGGATGGATTGATTGATGGGTGGGTGGGTGGAGAAAGAGGAGGAAGGAAGGATAACTGAGTATGTTGATGGATGAATGGATGGATGGTTGTGTGGAGAAAGAGGAGGAAGGAAGGAAGGAAGGAAGGAAGGATAAATGAGTATGGGAATAGATGAATGAATGGGTGGATAGATGAATGGATGGGTGGATGAATGGATGGATGGATGGATGGATGGATGGATGGATGGGTGAATGGATGGGTGTGTGCTTGAGATGAAGGGAAAATGAGGAAGGGAACATGATTAAGAAGAGGGGAATAAAAGAAGGGAAGGTAAAGAAGGGAACAAGAAGAAGGGAATAAAAGAAGAGAACAAAAAGAAGGGAACAAAAAGAAGGGAATAAAAAGAAGGGAACAAAAAGAAGGGAACAAAAAGAAGGGAATAAAAAAAGAGAACAAGAAGAAGGGAATAAAAGAAGAGAACAAAAAGAAGGGAATAAAAGAAGGGAACAAAAAGAAGGGAATAAAAAAAGAGAACATGATGAAGAAGAAGGGAATATAAAGAAGGGAACAAGAAGAAGAAGGTAATAAAAATGAAGAAAAAATGATGATGATGATGATGGAACAAGGTGGTCTAGTAATACTTTATTTTCATTTTTTTTTTTTTAACTTTTCCCGGTGCTTAAGATGCAGGGGAAAATGCTTATAGGTTAAAAATCCAGTATCATGAGCGAGCAACAACTGGAAGAAATATGAGGAGACAGACAAGCGTTTCCAGAGTCAGACAGACCGAGCCAGCCATTTATAAACACATCTCCCTCCCTCCACCCACTCAGTGATAGTCCAAAGTCGTTCATGATACAGGGAAGTATTATTATTATTATTATCTATTTATACATCAATTCTGAAAGTTGTGTTATCCAAGTTTTTTGTTTTTGTTTTTTTTTGTCTCTCTTGTTGACACTGGCTTTGGAAATGCATAAATATCAACAACATTAGAGTCTCCTTTTAATTAACATCTCATTCACTGTCCTATATTCATCATTAGTATATTTTCAGCGTAGTTTTATAATGTAGACTGAAAATGAGCCGCCTGTGTTATGAAAGACTTGGGAACAACACTGCAAGATGTGTACTGGAGTGTGTTTCCCCCTGTACTGTAAATGACTTGGGAACACGGCTCTCAGAAGTTGCTGCTTTCTGAGTTATGTGAAAGAGGGGAGGGGATCCTTCTCTTTCTCACTCCTCCCCCTCCCCTTCCCTCTCTTAGTTCTCATTGAAGACAAAACTTGAAAATTTACATGAATCTTTGAACTCTTGAAAAGTTTAGCAGCAGAAAGACAAAATAAAAGGCAATGTCTGAAAAATTAGGGCATTATAATCTGTATTGACTGGATTGGAAGGCTACATATTCCTCACACAATACCCTAAAAAAAAAAAAAAAAAAAATATGTGATTCAGTAAACGACTAGGAAGCTCAGTTTTGTAGCAATATCTGGTCTGGTGTGGAGGAATCGGCAGTCCCTCAATTCACCAAGAGAGGAGATTTACTTACTTACTTACTCCCCTTAAAGAGTTCATCTATCCCAGGCCAAAAATTTTTCTCAGCCACTCGAGTCTCGAATGATGTTTGCCTTTCACTTCTCCTTTTGCGCTTTTCTCGTCTGGCCTCCACGCAATCCCAACCAACTCACCCTTCCCACCTTTCCTTCCTTCCTTCCTTCCTTCATTTCACTCTGCCTTATTCCAGCGGCTCTATCCATATCTCCTCCCTCCCCTCACATGTGGGGGTGGGGGTGGGGGTGGGGGTTTGCTTTCCAGTCCATGCTTTCATCTCTGCCTTAACATCTTCCTCTCCTGCCTGCCTGCCTGCCTTTCTGTCTCTCTGTCTGTCTCTCTGTCTGTCTGTCTGTCTGTCTCTCTGTCTGTCTGTCTCTCAACGTTGCTTGCTGTCTTGACCACTTCTCCTCTACTCTGTTCCCTCTCTTTTATTTTATACTCTCTCCTCAATCTTTTTATTTTCTCTCTTCTCTTCTCTCTACTCTTTTCCTCTGCTCAATCCTTTTTGTCTTATATTCTTCCTACTCTTTTCCTCTCCTTCGTACACCGGTTCTTGTCCCCCTGTTATTCTCTTTTCTTTATCTATCTCTTCTTCATTTACCTCTCCTTCATTTTCTCTTCTATTTTCTGTCGTAATTATGGCCTCTCTCTCTCTCTCTCACTCTCACTCTCTCTCCCCTAGATCTACTTCACACGTATATGCTATCACTCCATACTCTGTCTCTCCCTTCTCCTCTCGTCTTTTCTCCTGTCGTTATCATGCTTTTGCTCTTCCTCTCCTCTCCTCTCCTCTCCTCTCCCTTCTCTTCTTGTCTTCCTTCCTGTCGTTGTCATCCTTTACCCTTCCTCTCCTCTCTCCTTCTCTTCTCTTCTCTTCCCTCCTGTCGTTATCATTCGTTGCTCTTTCTCTCCTCTCCTCTTCCTCCTCCTCCTCCTCTTATCTTTTCTCTTGTCGTTATCATCCTTTCCTATTCATTCATTCCTTCTCTGTTCTCTTCCTATCACCTATTTCCTCTTCCTCTCCTCTTTCTTCCTTCCTTCTCAGCTCTCTTTTTCCTCTCACCCCTCTCTTCCTTACCCCTTTCTCCTCCTATGTTCTCTTCCTATCAACCCTCTCCTATTCCTTACCCTTTCTTCTATCTCAGTTCTCCTCTTCCTCTCACCCCTCACCCCTCTCTTCTTCCTCTCCCCTTCCTCTCCCTTTCCTCTCACTCCTCACCCTCTCACCCCTCACCCTCTCACCCCTCACCCATCTCTTCTTCCTCTCCCCTTCCTCTCACTCCTCAACCTCTCAACCTCTCAACCCTCACCCCTTCCTCTCACTCCTCACCCTCTCTCCCTCACCCCTCTCTTCTTCCTCACCCTTTCCTCTCACCCCTCATCCCTCTCTTCCTCACCCCTCACCCTCTCTCCCTCACCCCTCTCTTCCTCACCCCTGCAGCTCCCCACTACAACCAATGACCCACTATCTGTCTCCCTTTCCAGGCATCTGTTTTGTTCCTCAGTCTGGTGGAATCTGCAGCCTAAACCAGGTATCACACACACACACACACACACACACACACACACGGGGGGTTATTTTCCTCCGTCCTAAGGTTTCCTACGTCCTCCAACTCGTATTATATTTATGAGGTGTAGAGAGGACAACGAGGAAATCTAAGCGAGTCAAATTTTTTTTAGCCCTAGATCAGAGGATGATGGACGAAAAACGGATTTGATTGATGGATATTAGGCGCCGCAACATCGAGGTCCTATAGCGCCAGAAAAAGGTGATAGAGAGGTGTGACAGCAAGCAGGAAGGAAATGAAAAGAAAAGAGGGACAGTTGAAGAACTGAAAGCTAATGGCTGGGGCCGAAGGGGCGCCAAAACCCTGTAAGTATTGCCCACATTAATTAATATAGGCAATACCCCCCTACGGGGACGAAAAACGGAGGAAATACTGTATGTGTACCAGTGTGATAGACCCTTTCTGTACATACAACCACTTTTTTTCTGATCTGTCCCTTACTGTACCTTAAAACGACTTTATTCATTCACTCATTTATTTATTTTGGTGTTTTAACATTAACCTTGGATTACACGAAGCCTGTTACCGTGGCCCAGGTCATTAACACATGCACGCACACATGCACGCACACACACACGCACACACACACTCACACACACACACACACAACCCCCCCCCCCTGCCACTACAACACACACACACAAAACCCTTCCCCAAACCCCCCTCCCTCCCTGCCACCCACCACAACACAACACACCACGGATTTACCCTCCTGATGGCACATAAATCCCACTTTTCTGCCCCCAAAGTAATCCAGGTGAGGCTTTAGTGGGTAGGGGGTAGGGGTTGGGGGGGGAAGGAAGGGATTTTGTCGTTATATATATTGTCATTCGTTTAATTTTGTTGATCATTGCTGTAGCTTTTTTTTATAACAGTCGCTTTAACGTTGATCCAAAGTTGGGCTCCATCTAAAATTTTGTCATTCGTTTAATTTTGTTGATCATTGTTATAGTTTTCATCACAGTCACTTCAACGTTGGACCAAAGTTGGGCCCCATCTAAAATGTTGATCATAGACATGTAGGAGATAATAATTATAAGGTGTGTACAATGTCGTAATCAGTAATTCTCACTTCGACAACATGCATGATTCCAAATAGAGTCAAACGTTGTTGTGTACATATAAATCAACAACACCAAACTGTGCACTAACTATATATACTTGTCATTATAATCTTAATTAATGAGGTTTGTTGCAATTCATGCCAATATAACCTAATATAATTAATCTATTATTCTACTTCTCTTGATGTGATTTCTCCCAGGTTAATTAAGGTTGGATAACAATATAAATTCCAGTAAAACCTAACTTACTCGTATGTCATTATTCCTCTGACTTCTATTGATGTGATATTTTTCTAAGTCAAGGATGGATATTAGTATACATTTATGACCATACATACAGGTACATATGACTTTCTCTATATAGTTGGGCTCTGGGAACGATTGACAGACTTAGTAGGGAAAATAAATTCTCTTATTATTGTCATATGATGTTATTTCCCCAGCTGTAATAGATTCAATACTTTGCTAGACTGGTTGAACCAAAGTAAAGTTTCCAGTAACCATGAGAGACTTGGGAATATTAGAGTCTGGCCTGGAAGAAGGAAAGGGACAGGCGAGAAAATGACACCATCCCTCTCACTTTGACTCGTGTGTGTGTGTGTGTGTGTGTGTGTGTGTGCCGTGTACGTGTGTGTGTGTCGTGTACGTGTGTGTGTGTCGTGTACGTGTGTGTGTGTCGTGTACGTGTATGTGTGTCGTGTGTGTCGTGTATGTGTGTCGTGTGTGTCGTGTACGTGTGTGTGTGTCGTGTACGTGTGTGTATGTCGTGTATTGTACGTGTGTGTGTGTATTGTACGTGTGTGTATGTCGTGTACGTATGTGTGTGTGTGTGTGTGTTTAGAGCCTCTGTGTATGTGTGTGTGTAGTGAGAGGGGTGAGGGATTGGGATGCTAAAATAGAAGGACTGAGTGAGTGGGGAATTGAAGAACATAATCTCTACTCCTTGTTCATCTCATCTCTCCTACTCTTCCATTTCTCTAAGCTCTCCTCCTATCCCACAATCTCTATTCTCCCACTGCTCCTTCCTCTGCTCTCCTCCTCCTCATCCTCCTTCTCCCCTTCTCCCCCTCCTTTTACCCCTTCTCCTCCTCTTCCTTTTCCCCCTCCTCCTATCCTACCTCTCCTTTTCTCCCACTGCTCCTCTCTCTGTTCTCATCCTCTTCCTTCTCCTCCTCCTCCTCCCCTTCTCATTTCCCCTCACTTCTCCCCCTCCTCCTCCCTCTACTCTCCTCTTCCTCCTCCTCCTCCTCATCCTTTTACCCCTTCTCCTCCTCCTCCTTCTCCCTCTACTCTCCTCTTCCTTCTCCCTTCCTTCTCCTCCTCTTTCTCCTTCTTCTCCCCTTATTCCTCCTCTTTCTTTCCCCCCTCCTTCTCCTCCTCCTCTTTCTCCTCCTTCTCCTACGTCTTTTACCCCACCATCACCATCACCACCACCACCACTACCACTACTACCATAACCTCTCTGTACCATTCAAGGGCAGTCATGTTCTCCTTTTATATAGCCTTGACAATGGGGACCCGGTGCACCAAGACATATCTCCCTAATATTTTGTAATAGACCATTAAGCAGGTGGACACAAATGGTATCCTAAATATATTAACTTTTTTTTCTTTTTTTTTGTCTGTGTGTGTGTGTGTGTATGTGAAACGTGTATATAGTCGGTTCAGGGTGACTGTTGGGTTCATGTACAGTCACACACAATTATTCTTCCCCATAGCTGCTGGTACGTACATACATACTTCATCTGTCACACTTATTATTGATGCTAAAAATTAATTCGATCAAGAGTTTAGGTACTTATTGAGGTTTCGTCAATATACAGATAATATATATATAAGACAGGATATGTGAACTCTACTCCCTAGCAATAGTTATTTCATTTTCATCTGGCACTTAAATAAACATTATTCTACTACAAATTACAAAGTAGGTGTTGCAGAGTAAAAAAAATGAAGATAATAACAAACTGTAGTGACGGTAGATGTTAAACGTAAAGAACATAAGCGTATATAAAAAAAAAACTTACTAAACGAGAGAACTGATGAAAGAAAATGTGTACAATACTCTATGTGGTACTCCTCTCCCCCTTCACCTCTTGGCTGGCCCCGTGTATCGCTTTCCTCGGCAGTATCGTGGTGGTGGTGGTGGTGGGGAAGGGGGTCGGCGGGGTCCCACTAATTGTCCTGGTCAAGATTAAGGTGTTTGGGGAGAAGGGCTGCCACAGCAAATAAAGACCAATATCAAGGTGGCCTGATTGTTGCTGCTACTGATGGTCTTGTTCTGCTGACCTTAACACTAACTCAACTCTAATCTATATATAAGCACTAACTCACTAACACTAACTCAGTAACACTAACTCACATATAATAATTATATATATACCAAGCACACTAACTCACTAACACTAACTAACTCACCTCTAATATATAACAAACACACTAACTCACTAACTCACTAACACTAACTAACTCAACTCTAATTAATATATATACCAAACACACTAACACACTAACACTAACTAACTCACCTCTAATTATATATATACCAAACACACTAACTCACTAACATTAACTCACCTCTAATAATTATATACCAAACACTTTATACCCTCGTGGCAATAATAGGTTTGTTGGTGTCTGTGAGCAACGTGTACAGTACTTGTCTTATTTTTCTCCCCTACAGACGACTTTGAAAATATTAATTCTTCACTTCGCTCATCCCATCTAATCATCTATGTATTTATCACATTAATATAGTACAGGCTCTCAAAAAAAAAAAATCAATAATTCTTCATTTTACTCATCCCATCTAATCATCTCTGTATTTATCACATTAATATAGTACAGGCTCTCAAAAAAAAAAAAAAAAAAATCAATAATTCTTCACTTTACTCATACCATCTAATCATTGTTGTATTTATCACATTAATATAGTACAGGCTCTCAAAAAAAAAAAAATCAATAATTCTTCATTTTACTCATCCCATCTAATCATTTCTGTATTTATCACATTAATATCGTACAGGCTCTCAAAAAAAATATATATTCGTTCCTACTCGTTATATTTTTGACAACGATCACTGCTATAGATGGTGTTATAGATGGTGTAATAGATGGTGTAATAGATGGTGTAATAGATGGTGTAATAGATGGTGTAATAGATGGTGTAATAGATGGTGTAATAGATGGTGTAATAGATGTTGTTATAGATGGTGTAATAGATGGTGTAATAGATGGTGTAATAGATCACTGTTATAGATGGTGTGAATACGTGGTTGATAATGTCTCGTGTGGTGTGGTGTAGCATAATGTATCAATGATCAAAGAGTGGCGAATACATTTTTAGAGACCATACACTCTATCTGTATATTTTCATGGTGAGTTCTGAGGCACACATTGTATTGTATCATGGTCTGTCGTCTTTATTAATGTGAGTTATGTTTAGTTATGAAAATTCAAATATAATAATGAATAATAGTATACAATAGTTATATTATTATTATTACTATCATTATTATTATTATCATTACTATCATTATTATTATTATTACTATTATTATTATTATTATTATTATTACTATCATTATTATTATTATTTTTACTATTATTATTATTATCATCATCATTTTTAACCTCAGTATAGAGATGGTGGTGAACCCTTTGGCCAGCGAAACCGGCTCAGTGCCAAGTCATGGGGAGAAGAGGCAGTGGTTGAGTGTCTGTTACAATGTGTCGTGTTGGAAAGGCACTCTCTCTCTCTCTCTCCCTAGCACAGGAGGAGAGAGGTGGGTAGAGGAGAGGGAATTTAAGGTGGGAAGAAGAAACAAGTAAAGGAAAAGAGAGGTGGATAGAGGAGAGAAGGGAATTTAAGATCAGAAGGAGAAACAAGTAGAGGAAAAGGAGAGGAAAAGAGAGGTGGATAGAGGGGAGGGAAAGTAAGGTAGGATAGAAAAAAAAACATTAAAAAAAAACAGGAAACATTGGAAGAAAGAACAAACAGACAGAAGTAGAAACAGAGCTGAAAATAAGTGGTGAGGCAGGACCGAAGGGGCATCAAAACCCTTCAAGTATTAAGTATTAAGTATTAAGTATTAAGTATTATGTGAGGTATCCTTGTTGTTCTTTATAATATACTTACACTGTGTTAGGTAAAAGACAAGGATAACTAACATGCTACAAATTTAATACGACTGACAAATAGCACTTGTTTCAGAACTACAATTTGTCTTTATAACTCGACTATATATAGGCTACTTTATTGTACTTCATTATTATTACTGTATAGAGGAAAGTTAGTAGACTATGAGGGTTGTTCTGTCTGTCTGTCTGTCTGTCTGTCCCTGTCTGTCCCTGTCTATCTGTTTATCTGTCTGTGTCTATCTGTCTGGTATATGTTTGTCTGACTGTGTTTGTTTGTCTGTCTGTCTTTGTCTGTCTGTCTGTCTGTCCGTCTATCTGTCTGTGTCTTTGTATGTCCGTCTATCTGTCTGCACCTGTATCTGTTTGTATCTATGTGTGTTTTTCCATCTATCTGTCTGTGTCTGTGTGGCTATCTATCTGTATCTGTCTCTGTGTCTATCTATATGTGTATGTATGTATTCGTCTATCTCTGTCTCTATGTCTGTCTGTCTGTGTGGCTATCTGTCTGTATCTGTCTGTATGTCTGTCTGTCTGTCTGTGTTCTGCGGCATTTTGGTAGGTTTTATTGTATAGGAATATTATGGCTTGAGTTATGACGGCTGGGGAGGAAACCGTCTGTCAGGGCAGGGGGCCGAGGTGGAAAGAGAGAGAGAGAGAGAGAGAGAGAGAGAGAGAGAGAGAGAGAGAGAGAGAGAGAGAGAGAGAGAGAGAGAGAGAGAGAGAGAGAGAGAGAGATTACGGTAGTTGATAAAGATAAATATTGAGATAGATTATGTAGATGGATAAGCCTTTTGATAATGACAGAAAAAAATTATTGTTAGATAGATAGATAGAAAAAAATGAAAGATAAAGAGATAGATAGATAGAAAGAAAATGAAAGATAGAGAGATAGAGAAATAGAGAGAAAGTGAGATAGAGAAATAGAGAGATAGAGAAAAAGAGAGAGATAGAGAAAAAGAGAGATAGAGAAATAGAGAGAAAGAGAAATAGAGAGAGAGAGGAGGTAATTGAGGTGAGGGGTGAGGAAATGAGTGAGGTGAGCTGGGTGGGACAGCCTCAAGGCCTTCCTCTTTCCCTAGTGCTCATCTCCGTGTAGGGGTGGGGGGGGGGGGGGAGGGGGGTGATGCAGAGAGAGAAAGAGAGAGAGAGGGGGGGGTTGATGCAGAGAGAGAGAGAGAGAGAGAGAGAGAGAGAGAGAGAGAGAGAGAAATTTGTGTAGAAAAAATATAGTAAGATAAGAGTTAAACTGATATACACAACCAGGCATCCCGCCACACACACACACACACGCATTCACACACAAGCAGGCAGACCCCCCCCCCTTCTCACCAACACACACACACACACACACACAAAGAAACTAAAAGACGGAACAGCGAAACCAACACACTTATGAGAACCAAGCAGTATTCGCCTCTGTGTGTGTGTGTGTGTGTGTGTGCCTGTGTGTGTCTGTGTATATATGTGTGTAAGTGTGTGTCTCTGTTTGCCTGTGTGTATGTGTATGTATGTATGAGTGTGTGGGGGTGTCTGGGTGTACCTGTGTATGTGTGTGTGTGCCTGTGTGTGTGTGTATGCGATCTGACGAAGCTCTGAGCCCACCGCCGACCCGACCGGAAGCATGTCTGGCGATCCTGCCGTGTTTCAAATAAAAATTCCGATCCTTTAATTACATCGCCTTTGAAACACAGATACACAACAGACAACAGGAGGAGCAGCAGCAGCAGCCCAGGTAACCAGCCATTACCACTCACTACACCCAAGACCATGGAGGAAGGAAGAGAAGGAAGAGAGAGGAGGAGATGGGAGGAGATGGAGAAGGAGAAGGAGGAGGAGGAGATGGGGAATTGGGAAGGAGGAGGAGAGAGAAGGAGGAGGAGGGGGAAGGAGGAGTGGGAGGTGAAGGAGAAGGAGATTGGAAGAGGAAGGGGAGGAGGAGATGGGCAAGGAGCAGAAGAAGGAGGAGAGAGAAGGAGGAGTTGGGGGAGGTTAAGAGAAGTCGTGATTTTATTGGAGAAGGGCATGACCAAGAACTAAAGAAAAGAAGGATGTTGTGGTTAGTGGTATTGTGGTGAGGTTTGATTTGGTGGTCGAACGTTCAGGTGGTACATCTACGAGTACTCCTCCTTTCCTTAGTGGATAAATATATAGGAAGTCCAGCAGCGAAAGATGTTAGTGTTAGGGAGATGAGAGTTGGTGAAGTAGAGAAGTTTTACTGTCTAATAAATTATGCTTTCCTATATATATGTCTGTCTTTCTTTCTCACTATGTTAACTGTTAATTACTGTTATTGTTATTTACTGTTACTTACTGTTATTAACTGTTACTAACTGTTATTTACTTGTTTTTGCTGTTATTTACTATTATTTCCTGTTATTTATTATGATTTCTATTTGTCAGTCCTTCTCTCTGCTTTTTCTGCTTCCGTGGTGTAAAAAAAATATAAAAGTACTATGAGTGCGTGACTAAAGGGAGCGATGGAGTGAGTAAGGGAGTGGGGAGGGAAGGGGTGAGAGAGAGAGAGAGAGAGAGAGGAAGGGAGGGAGAGAGGGAGGGAGAGAGGGGAGGGAGTGAGGGAAGGAGCGGTAGAGTGAGTGAGGGAGTGAGTGAGTGAGTGAGGGAGAGAGTGAGTAGGGGAGTGAGGAGAGAGTGAGTAGGGGAGTGAGGGAGAGAGTGAGTAGGGGGGAGTGAGGGAGTGAGTGAGGTAGTGAGGGAGTGAGTGAGGTAGTGAGGGAGGAGGGAGAGAGGGAAACTTGTGTGTCAAGATGTTTTTTACTTTCTTTTTTAGAGCTTCTAGCAAATGTTTTCGTTAGTATCTGTTATACTATTTTTATCCTGGACATGGGTTTTTATGCTCATACACACACACACACTCAAACACATAACACACACACTTAAACACACTCAAATACACAACACACAAAACTCAAGTATTTTATGTTAAGACTGTGTGTGTGTGTGTGTGTTGGTGATTCTTGGGGAGAACTGTAACTCAATTAAAGACTTGAATTCAATCAATGTCTTAAATCGGAATGTATTAACGAGAATTAATACAAACAATAATAACAATAATGAATAAATAGAGACATGTTTCTCTTCCTCCCTCCTCCTCCTCCTTCATGCCATTCTTATTGGTAATCGGAGCTGAGGAAGAGGAAGAGGAGGAGGAGGAGGAGGAGGAGGAGGAGGAGAGAAGGAAATAGACATTGGAGGAAGAAGTACGGCCATATGTGAGACAGAGACAGAGACAGAGACAGAGACAGAGACAGAGACAGAGACAGAGACAGAGACAGAGACAGAGACAGAGAGAGAAAGAGGAGAGAGAGTAAAATCCAAGGAAGGGCATGGGAGGAAATGGTAAATGGAAGTGGGACAGGAGTAAGGAAATGGTAGAGATCAATAAAGCCTCCTACACCAAATGAGATAAAAAAATAAAACAAAAAATTAAAACAGAGAAGATGGAATTAATTAAGGGAGAGAGAACATGATTGGAGAGAGAACACGATGGGACAGAGAACACGATGGGACAGAGACCACGATTGGAGAGAGAACACGATTAGCCAGTCATACCCAAAGTCAAATAATTAATTAATGGTTACGAAAATTCTGACATGCATTTCATAATTAAATTCCTGACATACTATTTGGAGGACTCAAGTTACTCCAATGTACTAAAAAAAAAAAAAAAAAACGAGAATCCCCCCCCCCCCTTTTAAGCTTCTAATTTCCTGGTGTGTCATTTATTTTCTTCCCCTTCCCTTCCCTTCCTCTCTTCATCATTATGTCGCTTCACAACAACATAAGGTAAGTAAGTGTTGAGTAGCGTCCTTCCTTCCTGATTATTATTATTATTATTTTTTTATTTTTTTTTGTGCTGATGACGGCTTGCTTCCATCATTTAAAACACCATCAGAGATATTAACACTGGATCTGAATGTAAACAACCTCTGAATGGTCCTTACTGACTATAAACACCATCTGAATGGCCTTTACTGACTATAAATAACAACCATCCATAAGAATATAAAAATTAAGCTATTCAAAGCACATCTGCTGGATATTTATTTATTTATTATGACTCGTCTCAGTACACTCGTAAACACCAAATTATCTATCTATCCAGGCTTGCTTCGAATAGCCTAATCGAGTACTAAGAGAGCTCAAGGCAATATTAAGAAACAGTTTAATCTCTCTCTCTCACTCTCTCACTCACTCACTCACTCACTCTCTCTACCTCTTTCCCTCCTCCCTTTCTCCTTAAGCGTTGTAATTGGTTCACTAGTATGTCAAATGATTCGAAACTTCAACAAGACTTGGATATTTATTAAGGCTCGTGTCTGTTCAGTAAATTCGTAAACACCAAAATAGGTCTACGGCATTATCAACCCAAAATACACTATCATCCTTAAGGACTTGTGGTACATTGGAGCGACTTGATTCCTCAAAGTATGCCAGGAAACAGGACCAGATGAACAACTATAATGGTGCCCTGTTGCTGGTTAGAGTTTGGAGGAATCATTATCTCCAAAAATGTCCAAACTATACCCTCCTCTTTAAGAGTTTTATAATAAGTCAAGTTAATTAATTTAAGTAAGTTAATTAAATTGTTTCCTCCAATGTATGTATATTGAGATGTTAGTGTGTTTTGTGACATACTCTGGATGAATCAGTTGCCTTCAAAGTTATCACGACATTTGACTCCTTTAATTAAGAGACCCTGTGATGTAGTCTGAAAATGGGAGGTAGATGAGTCCTTCAAAGTATGTCAGAAAACACACTAGTATCTCAGTATATGAGTTTTGTGGCATACATTGGAGGACACAATTTATTCAACTTTGGAGATAAAATTCCCGACTTTGATAATTTGATGCATTATTAATACTGTTAATTTTATTTATAATTATTTTGTGCTTGTGTATGTGTATGTGTATGTGTATATATGTGTGTGTATATAAATGTGTGTGTATATAAGGTGTGTGTGTGTGTATATATAAATATATATATATATATGTGTGTGTGTGTGTGTGTGTGTATATATATGTATGTGTGTAAATATATGTGTGTGTGTGTGTGTGTGCGTGTGTGTGAGAGAGAAAAAAGGTGAGATGGATTGATGAGCGGAGATTAGGGAGTCTGGGTCGGGAAGTACTGTACTGCAGACACACGTGAAAGTAGGAAAGGAAGTAGAGAAAAGAAAAGAATGAAAGGACGAAAGGAAGAAAGGAAGAAATGAAGGAAGGATGAAAGGACACACACACACACACACACACACACACACACACACATACAAGGAAGGAATATGGATGGACACACACACGGTAGGAATGAAAAAAAAAAATTATAATAATAAATAAAATCAAACGTCCACACACACACACACACACACACACACACATTCAGAGCTCTTCGTCACTACATTAAGGGAGTAATTCACTTTTGTTATAATGGAGTGCCTTGATTCCTCCAAAGTATGCCAGGAAACAGGACTACACGAACAAAAATAATGATGTTCTGTTGCTCGGAATAGTTTGGAGGAATAATTTGCTCCAGATTTACCTACACTCTACTGTACTTCCCCTTTAAGCATCTAGAGAAACATCCCATAGAATTACCATACCCTACATACATACATACATACATACATACATACATACATACATACTATATACATGCATACATACATACTATATCCATACATGCATACATACATACTACATATATACATACATACATACATACATACATACATACATACTTACATACTTACTACCTACCTACCTACATACATACATACTACATATATACATACATACATAAGCTTAGAGGTGGTTTGTCATAGGCCTGAGTCATGCTTGTACCGTAGAGAGAGAGAGAGAGAGAGAGAGAGAGAGAGAGAGGAGAGAGAGAGGAGAGAGAGAGAGAGAGAGAGAGAGAGAGAGAGAGAGAATAGAGAAAGAGAGAATAGAGAAAGAGAGAATAGAGAAAGAGAGAATAGAGAGACAGTGAGAGACAGTGAGAGACAGTGAGAGACAGAGAGAGAGAGAGAATAGACAGAGAGAGACAGAAAAAACAGAGACAGAGACAGAGAGAGAGAATAGAGAAAAAAAAAAAAGGAAATATTGAAGGAAAGGAGGGACAGCTAACACGAAAACAAAATAGTAGGAGAGGAGAGACAACCAACCAACACGTATACAGGCCAACAAGACAAGAAGAGGAGGAACAGCTGAAGAGTTAATTGAAAGAGATTGTAGTAGTAGTAGTGGGAGAGGCTCGGAAGGACAACAAAAAAAATGAGGTTAAAACGGCAACTCAAAATGTAATTGACTCTCTCAGCGGGTAACTGCCATCTTAATATCCGCTCACATAAACCTTATATATAATTAAATTTAAAAAAAAAATTATACAAATAATAATATAAAGACGTTGGTGTTGTTTATATATATTTTTTTAAAGACTATTTTTATTTTTTATTTTTATTTTTATTGGTATTTTACTGTAGATGGGAAGTCAGGGGTATTTCTATTTACTTTGGATTCATCTTGACATATAACTGGGTGATAAAGTGTGTATGAGTGTATTTCTTGTTTGTGTATATCATAAATGTATTTCTGTCAATTATAATCAATTTTTATGTAACTAAATCTATCAACATTTATCTCCATATCTTTCCATCTATTGTATTACATATCTATGGACTAAACCAGTGTTTCTAAGCCTACTTCCTCTCTACTTATTAAACTCTCATGGGTAAAACTTCTTCCTTCCATTACTTTTCATGATACATCACCATTACCATACAGAAGTCATTGTCTCACACCATTATCAAATTTAGTGCCTCATCCCTCCCTCTCTGCCTCTCTCTCTCACCCCTCATCTGTAACACCCTCTCCCCTATCCCCTCACCAGTAACACCCCCATCCTCTCCCCTCTCCAGTAACATCCCCATCCTCTCCCCTCACTCTCCCTTCACCCTAACTACAATCACACCCTCCTTACTTTTCCACACTAGCATCATACCCTCCACCTCCTCCTTCATCTCCCTCACAACAACCACAACACTCTCTCTTCACTTCAACCACCACACTTCCTCGTCACTCTCACTACTTATACATCCTTTCAACAACAAGTAC
>JAWZYT010006140.1:0-20000 GCA_034508575.1 Petrolisthes manimaculis
TAGTAGTTCCTGGCATGTATAAATGATTACGAAGAAAAGTTTTATTTACCAGTAAACTTTAAATCTAGTAATACAGACCCTAATGCTAATCCAGTATGGTATTATGTTTCTACGCGGCAACTCATTCACACAGACAAGACACCAAACCCAGACGTAACAGAATACAGATGTAAAACTGATTTGTCATGAACGTATTAAGGTCGTTGCTTCGTAGTGCCTTGAATTTATTAAGGTCGTAGATTCGTAGTGCCTTGAATTCAATATCCAAACTTGCTCTACATTTATCGACGATTAGATTCCACGAACGGTATCGTCAAGACTTACCGTGTAATGTTAAGTACAACACACACACACACACACACACACACACATAATAGGAAATACACACCCATCCGCCATACCTTACACACACACACATATACTAGGAAGCACACACCCATCCACCATACCTTACACACACACACTAGGAAGCGCACGCGCACACACACACGCACATACACACACACACACACACACACACACACACACACACACACACACACACACACACACACACACACACACAAATCCGCCATACCTTACACACTTGTACCCAGTTGCCCTCCCCTACCCATTTACTTCATTAATTCTCAGCCACGCACATCACTCTCCTTTGTTTGACTCATCTATGTCCTACATTTCTAACTCATGTCTTTCAAATATCGACCGGGCGTTATCCTCGCAATTTCCACCTGTTATTTTTGTCTCTCACCTTGTTTCTTGACACCTCGTGGAAAAAGGTGGTCTGACGAAAATACGAAAATGAGAACAACAACAAAATCTGAGCCCTCACACACCATTTTTCCGCATCATAAACTTTTCCTTTTCCCTCCAGTCAATTAGTCAGCTTTTTATCCCCTTAACGTCTCTTCCGTCATACCGTTTTTATCTCTCCGTCATTCTTCCCTCAGTCTTCCATATTTAGGTTCTCTCTTTCAGGGTTTTGACGTCACTTCGGGCCTTTCCATTTTTCACCTGCCCTTCATGCTTACTGTCCTTCCTCTCTATCTCATCCTTTTCTTTTTAACATAGTCTTCCAGGCCTAGAGAGGTAATCTTTCTTCCTCTTCATTTCACTGTCCACTTTACCCTTTCTGAATTATTAAACTTTATTCATTTCAGTTCCCCATTATTTTTGGTTCATTCGGTTTCCACATCATTTGGCTTCATCTACATTTCCGTTCTCCTTTGTGTGAGCCTTCCTACTTTTCTTTTTCTATCTACATCTCTCTTTCTCTCTCTCACACACACACACCACAAACACACACACACTCACGACACCTCTTCCAGCAGCCTCTCAAACCTCCGTGATCCCAATCATCTCATTAACAGCATCACAACTTTCCCAACATCAGGTAAGCGTCTCTCTTCCATTCACTCCCCTTCTGTTCAGTGGAGAGCCCTTGAATTAATTTCCTCTCCTCTGTCGTAAAGTATACACCCTTCATGAAGTGGCTGTGTTAACAACCTCTGATCTCCTCCTCCTGCTTCTACTCCTTCTTCCCTTACTCATCCCCTCCCTACTCCTCATCCTACTGCTCATCCCCTTCTTACTCCTCCTCCTACTTCTACTCATCCTCTTTCTGCTTCTGCTCCTACTACTCCTTCCCTTACTCATCCCCTCCCTACTCCTTATCCTCCTATTCATCCCCTTTCTGCTCCTGCTCCTACTCATCCCCTTCCTGCTCCTACTCCCCTCCTCCATTCCTTGCTCATCCCCTTTCTAATTCACCTCCTGCTCATCTCCTTCGTACTCCTGCTCCTACTCCACTTCCTCTTCCTGCTACTCCTCCTCCTCTTCCACAGTAACATTATTTATTTAACATCATCATCATCATCATAATCATTGAAGGGCACAATGATTTGCACAATTTCCTGGCATCCCTATAAGAATGAATAATTGGTTCATCCAGGTATATTAGGATGTTTATAGTGTCATACTTGCAATTATAGCTCGTAAGGGAATTGATGGCAAGTTGCTTGCTTGGATCAGGGATTTTTTCCATGAAAGGAGTGCATGCGTCAGGTTCCAAGGGAAAGTTTCAACTCTGCATACACATGAAAATGGTACACCCCAAGGTAGCATCCTCAGCCCCTTTTATATTCAACGTCCTCATGGAGGAGCTGCTCAACATTCGTCTAGAACAAGGAGTTCAACTTCTCTGTTACGCTGATGACCTCGCCCTCATCACCACAGGTCAACATCAACTAACGAAAGCCCAGTCATCACTTGATCTCCTACATGACAGGTGTGTCCAACTAGAGCTTAATATCAACTTCCTCAAAACCAAGGCAATGACTTTTGGAAAACAAAAACCAGATCAAAGACTCTCCATGTTTGGTATTGATATTGAGTGGGTTAGGTGTCATCAGTACCTTGGTGTGTTTGTTGACTCTCCACTCACTTTCAGAACTCATATTAAGTACCAGAGGGATCGTGCTTACACAAGAAACATGGTGATGCATACAATCACTCGGTTGTCAGGAGGGGCCAGCTATAATGTTCTCAGAGTTTTCTATACACATGCCATCCAATCACTAGTTGACTACTGTGCCCCTTGCCTTATATCACTCGGACAAAACCAGATAAAAAGACTCAGAGTGATCTTGAGAGCACCTAAGTGGACCAAACTCAACAACCTTCAGATTGAAACAAGCACCTTATCACTAGAGGTACTCATTAAACAACTTACTGCCTGTACAATTGCCAAGATGGTGCATCTTAACACTTCTGTACCTGGCAGGAAGGTAGTTGGTACACGCCTAGGCAACTCTGGTGAACCCCCGCGCTACACCTGATCATATCATGCTGCAAAAGCACTGACTGCTATGAAAATCAAGCAGATCCTCATTGACAAAGGAGAGGATTCATCACATCCCAATTACATTATCCCAGCACCCTGGGCCCCTCCTCTTATTAGACAGGGTCATCCTGTCTTACCTCACCATACTGTTCCTGAGGCACCAGTTGCAGCATCTCACCTTATTTCTAATAAGACACCAACAGCTACACTGGTTGTGGTTGTCACTACCTATCCACCACCAAGGTAATAGGCACCTCAGAGTAGCCTCACTGGTGAGCCGCCAAAGGCAAAGGCTCACTCCACCCCCCACCCCCTTATTTCTGAGGGTGTTGGTAAACCAAACAACAACACACAACAACTATAATATTGGCACTTCAGCTTACTTAAGTTATTTTACTGCAAGCTCTCTCTCTCTCTCTCTCTCTCTCTCTAGATATTTTTTAGTTAACCTCAACAGAAACGTGTTTTAAAAAAATAAGAAAAAATTATGTACGTGGGGAATCAAATAACTCCACCAATTTATTTCCGTGTGTCCGTTTTTCTTTCACTTCCTTTCCTTTCCCTTCTGTTAATTCTTCCTTCGTATTTGCCTTTTTTGTATTCCTTCCTATACTATCTTACCCCATCTATCCATCCATCCATCCATATTTTCTCCTCCCATTGTCAGTTTAGTGCTCTCTTCTCACGGTGTCATAAACCATATTCCACGGTCCCTCTCATTCTTGCTCTCTCTCTATTTGTTTTTCATATCCTGGCACTCTTTCCAGGCACATATCCAGGCATGGCATCCCTCTGTCCTTGTTGTTCTTGTTGTGCGTCTTGTTTCTGTTCTATATCGTTCTTACTCTCCTATCTCCTTTTCTGGCTCTTTAGTATAATTATAATCCTTTATCTTACCGTCTCTTATGTAGCTTCTTTCCTCTACTTTTCTCTCTGTTTCTATTTCTTCTAATTCTTCTGTTTACCCATTCACTTTCATTCTCCAAAGTTGTATTTTTTTCACTTTTCTCCCCTTCTCCTCCCTTCTTACCCAGTTAACTCTTCGTTTCGTATAATCTTTCCACGTCACCTATCCGTCTTGTCTTCTATCCCTTCTTCTCCCCTCCGACACCTTTACTTTTCACCTCTTTCCCCTTATCGGCTTTTCCCCTCCAGTTCCCTCTCCCCACAGACCTCTTTTCCCCATCCACTCTTGCACCGCATGTTTCTATTTCTCTCTCTCTCTCTCTCTCTCTCTCTCTCTCTCTCTCTCTCTCTCTCTCTCTCTCTCTCTCTCTCATTTCCTTTGCCTTTTCCCATGCTAATTCTACCTCTTCCTTCTTTCTCGTCCTTATTTTCTCTACCTCCTCCCTTACTCGTCCCCATGCAGTACCTTAATTCCCCTTCCTCGTTTTCTCTCTCTCTCTCCTTTTCTTTTCTCCTCCCCTCTCCCACCAGTCGAAGAACATGTTTGTGCTGCTTCAATATGCAAATCAGAGAGGCGTCGTGGAGGCTCTGGGGCGAGTCATCTCCTTGTTAGACCAAGAGGAGTGAGTGTTGCTGATGCTGATGCTACTGGTGCTGCTGCTGGCAAGAAACATACACCAAGACAAAATTTTACACCGTCTACTTTTTTTTTTTTTTTTTTTTTTTTTTTAAATCAACCTTTTCTCGTGGTAAGGGCTGACCGACCGAAGGCTTAGGTACACATGGACATACACGCACTTACACACTCACGCGCACATGGACACACACGAGCATGGATACACACGCACATGCATAGGCACGCTCTCATATGCATCTTAATGCAGTTGTAAAATGCAATTGCACACATCAAAGAATCTTCAAATCGTTTTTATGAATATAACAGAGTCATTGAATTGGAGCGTGACTCATAATTATTGTCGACAAAAGTATGATTGATGTGAGGTGCAGAGAAATTTAAAACGTAAATAATCTGCAAAATTTATAAAAGGAAAGTTTATATAGATGAAAAATGAGAACAACAGAACCACTACAATTTTAAAGTGCCGTTATTGAGATTAAATAAAAAAGATAAATAAGATACATACATACATACCTGGAAGAACAAAAAGATAAAACTTATTCAACCCGTGGAAGCGAAAGGATTCAGTTTTCGAAGAAAGGAAAGTGGAATAAAGAACTGATCTAAGAGTGAGTTACAGAAAGACAGGGACATCAAGGAAGGAATAAATATCACATTTAAGAGAGAAAGAGGGATATGAATATAATCAATTGGGAGAGAATGGACCCAAGAATAGATTTTACATGGGCAAGACGTAGTAAAATTTCCAGGGCATGACAGACAGGGAAGGAGGGAGGGAGGGAGAGGAGGAATAGCGAAGAAGAAGAAAAAATATACTGCATCAAACTTTGGTGAACGAAAGAGACTGGAGAGGAAGTTTGTAAAGAAGTGAATAAAGCTGAGACCCAGGCGGAAGTGGGGATGAGATACGAGAGAGATAGAGAGAGAGAGATAGGTGTGTGTGTGTGTGTGTGTGTGTGTGTGTGTGTGTGTGTGTGTGTGTGTGTGTGTGTGTGTGTGTGTGTGTGTGTGTGTGTGTGTGTGTGTGTGTGTGTGTGTGTGTGTGTGTGTGTGTGTGTGTGTCTGTGAGTGTGAGAGAGAGAGTGTGTGAGGATAGATAAAAAATAAAAGACGAAGAAATAAAGACGAAGTATAGTGAAGAAGGAGGGAGAGACAAGAAAAGATGGGATGAAGGAGGAAAATTGATGACGCTTGAGGAGGTGAAGAAGTTATGAGGAGGAAAATGAGTGTGACAGAAAAGTAAAGTGAAAATGGACACAGACAGAAGATGAAAGAAAAAAAAATTAAGATAAAAAGTGGACGTGCATGAAAAAAAGGACAGAATAAAAGGTATTACACGAGAATAAACAATAACGACAACACAGGTGAAAAGAAAATTACAGAGGAATAAAAATAACGTGAAAGAAAGTGTAGGACAACATACGATAAAAATGGGAAGAGGTGACAATGGAATAAACATGACGGCACAGTGGGAAGAGACGTGAAGGAGGAATAAAAGATGACGACGTAGGAGGAAGAATGGAGGAGAGAGGAAAAAGCGAGTGAGCATAAAGGAAATGGGAGAGAAATAATAATGATAGTCACATTCTGGAGAGAAAAAGGAAAGATATATTAAGATGACGATAAACGTACGCGGAAGAAGAGAAGATAAAGACCGATAATAGAAGAAAAAGAAATGGTGGAGTAATAAATTTAGGTGATGATGATGTAGGCGGAAGAAGAGAAGATAAAGACCGATAAAGAAGAAAAATAAATGGTTGAGTAATAAATTTAGATGATGATGATGATGACGTAGGCGGAAGGAAGTGAAGGGGAAATAAAATACAGAAAAGAGAAGAAAGGAAATAAATGGCTGCTGAGGATTTTAGATGATGACGAACGCGGAAGTGAAGGTGAAAATAAAAATAAAATAGAGTCCTGAGGAAAGAAAAGTCTGACGCCTAACCTGACTGCAGCACCAAACTTGCTGCAGTGTATATACTTAATGAAAAAAAAAATAATAAGAAAGAGATAAAAGATAAGAGAGAGAGAAAAAAAATCGAGAGGTGGCAGCTCACTGTATAGATCTTTAAGGATCCTGTGATCGTGTATGATAGCCTATAATTGGAGACTCCTGATTCCTTCTGACTATACGATGAAACAAGCTCCTTCCATATAGGTGGTGTTTCGTGGTAATAATTGAAGGACTCATTTACCTCCAATTATTTTCTGATTACGTTACAGGGTTCCTTAAACTTTCTCACACAGTTTTCAATCTCTTCTCCTTTTGTGCTCTTCAGATTGCTTTCAAACTTTTACTGTCTAATCTTTCTCTTTCTTCATTATTATAGTCACTATCGTCATCGTTGCTTTACTTATCAATTACTCGTCATTTAGATTCCTACCGTGCTTATCGTCGTCATTAAAAATATTATTATTATTATTATTATTATTATTATTATTATTATTATTATTATTATTATTATTATTATTATTATTATTATTATTATTATTATTATTATTATTATTATTATTATTATTACTCGTCTGTAGTGTTTGTTCCTTTTTCTAATTGCTTTCTTTTTTCATGTTAATCCTCACTGTGTTAACCTTTACTGTTCACATCTCTATAATTTCTCATAGAGTCTCCTCAACATTCTCAACATAATCCATCGAGTTTCCAAACAGTGGCACAAAACAGGTCACATAAATAATTGAGATAATACATTTTTTTGTCACAGTTTGGAGGAATTATCAGCCTCCAGGGAACCTACAAAATCCTACCTCTCTTAACAGGGAAGCAATATTTTGTGGTCAATTTGGAGTCAATGTAGGCCTCCAAACTCAGCTATAAAACACATCCCCTTTACAATTTCATATGGAAGGGTTCTGTTTCCTGTCATACTTTGGAGGAATCAGTAGCCTTCCAATTTCTCATCATAGGTTACTCCTCTTAACATTAAATATACTCATCCCTCCCCCCCCCACACACACAACCTCTGAGTTTCTCTGATGTTGTTATACGTTTATCTCTGCCTCGTATATAATCTTTCAGGACCAATAATCATACACAAGCAACACCCAGCCATCATCATTGTCTCAATCTAGGACTTTTTTTTTAGGGAAGGAGAACAAAACCAAAACTAATCTCGCTCGTAAGTGTATAATTATGTTCCAAGGGTTAAATTGCGGGCTGATTTCAAGTACTACTGGGCTTTATGATCACCGCCATAAGTTGTAAACCCGTTTTGAAATTGCTGGCTCTCCTAAGAGTACAATAATTATTGCCGGAAGATATTTCCTTCATTGCTTGTGTACAGTCACAAACAAATGGCGTGTCAAGTGCTACTAGAGGTCAGTGAATTCGCATCATGGCCTACACTATATAGAATATGTCAATACTTTACTCAAACATAATTTTCGTGGAAATTTAATCAAGTTCATAATATGTAACTCCAAATAGCCTCTACCTTCAGATATTCACCATGTCTAAATGCTGTTAACTCTCTACTGTGGGTAATGAACGATAAAGCATCCCTTCAGGCACATGACTGTACAGTTGGTGATGAAACTACTGGCTCTCCTACCCATGATTTTTTTTATACTGCTGTGTCATGGACAATTCATGACTCGAACATCTGATCGGTGTTCCCAGATTGATACAGCCGAGCATCACAAAAATATACTGTTCACCAACCAGTTCAGTTTGCCTTCAAGTATAGTACTGAATTTAAGGGGTAGTACAGTGTTGGTAAATTTGGAGCAACTGATCCCTCCAATCTATTCCAATCAAAAGGTTACCAATATTTTTAATTATCTCATCCTGTTCCATGACATACTTTGGAGGAATTAATGCGCTCTATTGTACTAAATTTAGAATACCCTCTTAATAGAACACAATTATACTATATTCCTTACAATATATATATTAGATCTGAAAGTGCAGCCTGCAAAACGTTTCCTGTGCAACTGTACATTCCTGTCTGTGAAATCTATAAGTTATAATTACAGTCGGTTCTATTAATAGCTGTAATCATCTCAGATTTCTATTTATCTTTCATTTTCTGACTAAATTTACTAAACCTTCGAACAATTATCTCACTTTAATCTGCTGTTATCTCCTCCTCTTCTGTTACTTCTTCCCCTCGTCTCTCATTTAATTTTTCTCCTTAATTTTTAATATAAATTAATTTAGCTCCATTAGTTATGTACGTTCTCCCCTTCCTCATCTCCTGCAATAAGATCTTTCCCCCTTTTAATTCTATTATTACTTTCTTCAGAGTGTATAGTCATTACACTCTCCTTTAATTATATTCTTTCATCCCTTCTTTATCACATCCTCTATACGGTCTTTACCCTCTTCATCATTCTCTCGCATTTATCTTCCTTTGTTTTTTTGCGGCTGTAAAAGTATTTAATCTTTTATCACTCACCGTTACTTAGCTTTTCATTATCTCCTTCTGCTCTTCTTTCCTCTTTTCCTCGGCAATTATCATTTAGCCTTCTTAATTAATCACCGTCCTTCACTCCTGTTTATATCTCCCTTATCGGTATCTCCCTGTCTTCTTTCCATTAATGTTCTATTTGATTAAAGGGGTGCGGGAATAGGGGGATAGGCTTAGGGGGCTGGGGTAATAGGGGGACAGGCTTGGGGTGGGTAGAAAGTCTGTAATCCTGTCCCCCTATTCCCGCATCCTTCAACCCCCCCCAAGTCTGTCCCCCTATTCCCGCACCCCCAACCCCCCCCCAAACCTGTCCCTTACCCCCGCACCCCCTTAAGCCAAACTCCACCTATAAATTCTATCAAGTGACATTTCCAGCCGTACCACATTTTATCCATCTCACCACTAGTAATAAAACCGCCACCATCATCACCACTATCATCACTATCAGCATCACTATCATCACTATCATCACTTTCAGCACCACCATCATCACTATCAGCACCACCAGCACCACTATCATCACTTTCAGCACCACTATCATCACTATCAGCACCACCAGCACCACTATCATCACTATCAGCACCACCAGCACCACTAACATCACTTTCAGCACCACTATCATCACTATCAGCACCACCAGCACCACTATCATCACTTTCAGCACCACTATCATCACTATCAGCACCACTATCATCACTATCGTCATTACCACACCACTGTCAGCCTCACCAACACCACTTAATTAATACCACCAATAATAACCACATCACCACCACCAGTATATATAACAGACTGTCAGTACCACTACCATACACCATCAATGCTACCAACACCCACACACACATCCACCATTACCAACTTTACCACTGCCATCACTCTTACTACTACAACTACCACCAATGCTATCATTACTACTACTACTACTACTACTACTACTACATCTCCATAACAACCACTACACCCGCCGCCATCACCACAACAACCACCACAACCACTATCACCAGCATCACCACTATCACCACCAACACAATACTGTACACCTTTCTATCCTATATATTTTTCTCTGTATGTTTTTTACCCTCCATTTAGGCTTCTTCCCTTCTGCCCCCTTCCCTCCCTCTTCCCCCATTCCCCCTACAAGACGTCTCTACAGGGTGCAATGATTGGTTGTTGTAGGGAGGAAGTGAGGGCTGACGCAGGCTCTTATGTGAAGCTGACGAAGGGAGAGGCTGAGGAAGGAAGGAGGGGAGGGAGGGACGTGCTGTAGTGGTGTAAATAGTGCTACACATGGAGGAAGGGAGTGAGGAAAGGAAAAGGATAAATTAATGAATGTAGGAAGGAGGGAAGAAATGGGGAAAGAATGAAGGAGAGATGGGAGAGGAAAAGAAGGAAGAAAATAAAAACGAATGAAAAACAAGGAAAGGAAAATAAATGAATGAATGAAAGAATGGGGAATAAATGAAGGAGGGAAGGAATATGAAGAGAAGGAAGAAAAAAAAGAATTAAAAAAAAACATACGGTCAAGAAGATTCTCACACTCTTGCAAGACTAGATACACAAATGAAAAATTCTCTCTCTCTTACACACACAGGCAAAAATGCGACCTTGCTCATGTACACATTGATGAAACGTATATACTGTATCAATGTATATTAAAAATTGCAACCTTTCCAAACTTTCAAAAACGCTCATTTTTTCAATTTTTTGTTTTTTTCAATTTCTAACAATTCTAAGATAAAAATATGTTTCATCTTCACTATTCCCCAGAGATACAAGAGACATTGCCCTTTATATTTGGCAGAGATAAGTATTAACAGATGTGGGTGGGTGGGTGGGTGGTAGGAAAGATGTGGGTAGGTTGGTAGTACATGTAGGTGGGTAGTGGGTGGGTGGGTGGGTGGGTAGGTAGGTAAGATGTGTGTGGTAGGTAGCGGCGGGGGCGGCGGGGCGGCGGTGGCGGGGCGGCGTGGCGGCGGCGGCGGCAGGGCGGCGGCGGCGGCGGGGCGGCAGCGGTGGGGTGGCGGCGATGGCGGCGGCGGCGGGGCGGCAGCGGCGGGGCGGCGGCGGCGACGACGAATAAAAAAATAGAAAATAATAAAATAAAATTATAATAATAATAAAAAAAAAAGACAATTATTACAAAAAAAAAAAATTAATAAAAAAAAATATTAAAAAAAAATATATTATTAAAAAAACAATTAAAAAAACTAATTATTAAAAAACGGCGGCGGCGGCGGCGGGGAGGCGGTTGGGCGGCGGGGCGGCAGCGGCGGGGCGGCGGCGGCGGCGGGGCGGCGGCGGTGGCGGGGCGGCGGCGGCGACGACGAATGAAAAAAAAATATTAATAATAATAAAAAAAGTTAATTATTAGAAGAAAAAAAATAATATAAAAAAATAATTAAAAAAATATATATTATTAAAAAAACTATTAAAAAAACTAATTATTAAATAACGACGGGGGATGCGGCGAGCGAAGAGAGCGGCGAGAGGGGACCTAGCGCAGCGAGGTGCGAGCGGAGCGAAGCCCAGTGCTTGTATATATAAAGAAAAATCTACAGACAGAGAAACAGACATGCAGAGTAAGCAGATTATAAATAGACAAAGGGACAGGAAAATGAACTCACAAGAAAGAGAAGCCCATAAAAACACACAAAAACAGCCAAACAAACATGTGAGTGGCTATTTTAAGCAAAACACATATTCATATCCAAAAATAGAAAAAGACAGACCTATATTTGTAGTTCCACACAGTTACCCACATCCACAAATTTATGGAGTCCTACACGTAACACATAATATACGGCAAACACAAGGCACACACACAACACAAACTGACACACACAGACATACACATACATATAGACACACACACATATATACACACATACATACAGTGCAACTCCCGTAAGAGTAGCAGGGGGTCAGTGCTCCCCGCAGGCCACTTTAACCTGTTATGGGGGATGTGTGTGTATGTGTGTATGTGTGTGTGTGTGTGTACGTGTGTGTGTACGTGTATGTGTATACGTGTGTGTGTGTGATTGTGTGTGTAGGGAGGGGGAGATGGGAGAGCCGGGCCCCTCTCCAGGCTGGTTGGCCTATTTAGACTACTTACATACACTGTTCTTCTGTTGTTTTTAATATCATCTCTCTCTCTCTCTCTCTCTCTCTCTCTCTCTCTCTCTCTCTCTCTCTTCAGGTCAACTATTAAGCAATATTAAACGAAGGAACCAATGAACTGAGAACCACCTTTACAGCTCTTACCCACTGCTATAATATGAAAGTGAAAAGACAAGAAGAATACTGAATGGCCAGGCAGTGACTCGTAACAAAAATTAAGGGGTACATAAAAGGAGGTTAATTTACGGCGTGAATGAAAGGTCAGGTAAAATTTCCTGTTTATATATTTTAATTACTTGGTACGATATACTCCAGTCTCTTCAGCATAATATAGAATGGGATAAGTGGGAAAATAGATAAATGATGAGATATGTAAATGTAGCTGAAATATTAATGAATGAAATGGATAAACGCTGAGGGGAATAACATAATCACTAATTCATAACCGTATATACAAATCAGAAAAAAACCCAATAACAATAGCTATTGATTGCAAAGAAGCAAAATAATACAAAAGTAAAAGTACAATAAATGAAGACAAAACATTTAATACTTGGAAACATACGTATACAAACTTTGAAATATTTGAGATAGTAAGAGGAAATGTATATAAGTGACGAGATCAAAAACGTATTCATGACAACTCAGGAAAGAGGCCATATAAAGAGAGCTTAGGTTGGAAATAGAGATAATGAGGCCCGAGGTGAAGAGAGGCAGTTTGGTGTGTGTGTGTGTGTGTGTGTGTGTGTGTGTGTGTGTGTGTGTTTGTTTATTTGTTTGTTTGTTTGTGTGTATGGTGAAGAGAGGCAGTGTGGCATGTGTGTGTGTGTGTGTGTGTGTTTGAATGAGGTAAAGAGAGGCAGTTTGGTGTGTATGTGGGTGTGTGTTGAAGAGAGGCAGTTTGGTGTGTGTGTGTGTGTGTGTGTGTGTGTGTGTGTGTGTGTGTGTGTGTGTGTGTGTGAGAGAGAGAAGAGAGATTTTACTCATTCCTGTTCATGATATCATTTCCTAGTTGTTTATCAGGGAATACTGAGATGGGAGAAGTTCAAACCAAAGAACAACGAGCCAAAAGTCAGACTGAAATGCAATATTAACGATACTGGGAAACAACTTTGGCAATGATTTCAATAGTTTCCTTCGTAATTCTATATGTAACATCAAAACAAACGTATAGTAACTGATGTATTAAATTAGCCTAACCGGAAATGGACTAATGACTACAAGGTGATCATAATGGAAGAGTTTAAGGTATTTTATATTGATTAAAGTAACCTGGATATAGCTTCCATTACCTTATCACTTTTTAACTGTTACGAAGCTCACCTTTCGTAAAAAAAAAAAGATATAAAAAAAATCGTGGAAATACACAACGAACATTTTGTATCATACTGCCATCATGCAAACAGACGAACGAGAGGACAAACAAATAAATAAGAGCCAAAAAAAAAGCCTGAGGTAATGCAAAAAAAAAAAAAAAAAAAAAAAAATGAAGGTGAAATTTTAGGATAGGCAAGAGATTTTTTTTTTCACGGGAAGAAAATAAGATGAGAAATATAAAATTGAAATGAGGAGGATGGGGGGGTGGGGACGAGGCTGGGGTGGGGACGGGGTACACACGCGGCCATTGAGTCTGGGGCGAATGGAAATATGTCGTTACGGAGGCTGAAAAGGAAGGAAGAAGAGAAGGAAAAGAGAACCATGACGGTGCTATGATGACGGAGGGAGGGAAGAAGGGAGGGGGCTTTCTGGAAGGGAGGGAGGTGGGTAGGGAGGCTTTCTGGGAGGGAGGGAGGTGGGTAGGGAGGCTTTCTGGGAGGGAGGGAGGGAGGCTTTCTGTGAGGGAGGGAGGGAGGGAAGGATTGCTTTCTGGAAGGGAGGGAAGGAGTGAGGCTTTCTGGAAGGGAGGTAGGGAAGGAGATGGGCTTTCTGGAAGGGAGGGAGGGATTGCTTTCTGGAAGGGAGGGAGGGAGGGATTGCTTTCTGGAAGGGAGGGAAGGAGGCAGGGAGGCTTTCTGGGTACCGAGGCGTGAATGAAGGACAAAATGAAGAAACCAACTAAAAGGAGGAGTAATTTGAAGAGGATAGAAAACTGAAAAATATTAAAGCATAAAAATTATATAAAAATAAATAAACACAAGTAGAAGGTATGTAAAATCAGTAAGAACTTGCTTCATTTTAATCAATTGTTTATCTATGGCAGTTTTTTTAAATATGGTTTTGTTTCCCGGTATACCTAGGAGGAATCATGGAGTCCTATAATGCACCAAAAGTGTGCTATCCCCTAAATTAAACATTGGACCACGTATGTCCATGTGGTTCACTCGCAAAAATAAATAAATAAATAAATACGGATGTAATTAATTCCAGGAATAAAACACATCTCCCCTCGGTTAATAAATTTGATGGTACAGCCACAATCAAATGTTCTGCAACACTTTCCTTCCTATGTAGTATATATTTTGGTAATAAAGAACAACACATGTTTGATATTGCAGCACCTCTTAATAATAATTGAAGGGATTGAGTTGACATATGGTGTTGTATGAACATATTTTGCACGATCGAAGAAAAGTGTTGCAGGATATTGGAATGTGGCTGTACAACCCAATTATACAATAAGTCTACAAATATCCTTATGGTGTTGCAAATATCTTTATGGTGTTGCAAAGTGTTAATTCGGTAATGGTGGCATAGTGCAGAATGAAGCAAATTTTTCCTTCCTCCTGCTGGCACGGTTTTCCCTTCTATTCAATAAGTCTCTCTGATCTTCCCCTTCCTCTCTCCCTCTGAGCCTGCCACTTCCCATCCCCATATACGCATTTCATTTCCCTCTTCGCACTTCCCTTCCCGTTGTTCCCCTCCTCTAACGTTACATTGTCGTACCATCACATTTATTTACATTTTCGTTTTCCCTTCTTTGTCAGTGTCATACAATAATTCTTCTATCCGGATATTTACAAGTTATTAAAATTACACGTTTACTCAGTACGGTATTATAATTTACTACTCAGTTTTTTCTTCAATCATCTCTTTCCACACTTTCATTGTATTTGATAATGCTCTTCGTCCCTCATTTATTCTGTCTACATTATATATTTTCTTCATTTCTACTTACATTTATTTCTCTTTTATTGTCGATTTCGTCTTGTACTGCCTTTATATTTACACATCTCTTCTTTTCCTGTTTATTTTTATCACGCCTGTTTTCCCGTGCTCTTATTTAGCGTTTTTATTTTACTTCCTTCTTCACTCTTACTATTTCTGTCTCTATACTAACATTGAAATATCAAGTCTCACTCCCCTTCCCTTCCCTTTCCTTTCCATCCTTCACCACAATCCACTCCTTCACATTCACCATTTGCATCTTCCTTTCATACACATACTCTGCTTCTTGTTTTACACTTTCCACCTGCCTCACAACTTCATCATCATCATTTGTACCACCTACATTTCTCCTCCTCTTCCATATGTATTCCCCTCCTTTCCTTACACTTCCCTTCTGTTTCCTCCTCCTCTATTCACCCTGGCTAAACCACTCACACAACCACATCGCTTCCCCTTCCCAAACCAGCTTATGTTTCTCGTTTCCCTCTGAGTATCCCGTTCCCTTTTCTTCGGCCACCTACTTTTACGGTCATTTACTGTTAAGTGGAGGACTAGATCCTTCACAATAGGATGGTTACAGCCATGAAATCTCCTCACTCCCTGTAATACGATGGCTTGAAATGGGGTAGAAGAAAGAAAATCTATTATCTTTATTTCTCAGATCCTACTATTTTCTCCGAGATTAAAATTTTAACAATATAAAAAAAATAATATAAAAAAAGTACTGTACACTGGCACCAAAGGTCAGTATATAATCCCTGGCTTTTTATTGTTTACTTTTAATATCCCATAAGAGCCCTCGAGGATACTCTTACACAAACTTATGTTCCAAAGTCTTGAATGGGTGATGTAAAGTATATGGATACAACGCCACATGCTAAGCATTTACTAAGAACTAATACCTCTTGTGTCCATTTTTTAATCCTTTTCAGTTTCCAGTTTCTACTCAGGTTTCCCATTATCCCAGAATTGGGTTAAAAGTTTCCTCATTTTTTCCGAGTTTGCCAACGTTCACACCCTCGTCACCCCGGCCACCACCACTAAATAAACACAAGATGTTCTTTTGTTTCTTGGCCTCTTATTAATAATCTTTAGATAACACCACAAAAGCAACTCTATAATAAAGAGGACATATTTATCTCACAGTTACCCCCATTTGGATCGATCATTCCTAGTCTGTTCTTATCTCTCTCATTTCCTTCCTACGTCTATCTCCCTATTCAGCGTCGTTCCTTTTCCCTCACTTCCCTTCCTCTTATCCTCCCTCAATCCATCCCTATTTCGCTTTCCGTCTTTGTCCCTCCTTCTCTGCATAATTTTCTCACTTTCATTCCCTCCCTCCCACAAAACCTCTCTCCTTTCTGCCTTTCTTCAGTTATTCTCTTCCACTTCCTCCCCAATCACGCAGGTTATACATACATTAATGAATACAGTAGTACCCAATAACTCGCATATTCCCTTTTCCTTAACATTTCAATACACATGCCAATCATCCTTACATAAATACCTATGAATCGTGTTTCTAAAAGGGCAGAAAAAGAAACAATATTTCACCTTTTTCCTCTATTCAAATATCAATGTTTTTTTCTTTATGGTCGCTGTAGTAATGTAAAGTTTCTTTGGTTATTATTATTATTATCATTATTATTTATTATATTTTTTTATTATGGGATTTCCGTTTGGGGGGTCCATAATCTAACACAATTAGTTTCAGTTCTTCAAAACCTAATCATAGAACTCTGGCAACTCATCCACACCAGATATTAATGCTATGACCCGTGAAAAGAAAAATATATAAAAAAATACAGAAAGTTGGCACCAGTGTTTCTTGTGCCACACGCAGCCAAACTCTTTACCATTAAGGGGATATTACACTCTTGGTAAATAAATGCATTGGAGAGCCTTAGGTTCCTCCAAAGTATGCCAGGAAACCGGACCAGACCAACAAAACATAATGGCGTCCTGTTGCATGGAATAGTATGGAGGAATCAGTTGCTCTGGACTTACCAACACTGTCCAACCAACTTCCTTTTAAAGTCAAGTGGGCAGGGTAATGGTCATGTTTGTGTTCCTAGTCTCACAAGGAAGAGAACATTTCTAGTACGTGTAGGCTATTTATTTATCTATTTATTTATCTATCTTATCTATTTATCTATGTACTTTATCATGAGAACAATAAAGGCTACATAACTGTATTTCTAAGAAGTACTGTTATTTGTTATTTGTTTTCTTAATTAATAAACACATACATCTTTTGGATTCTAGTCTTTATTTACTGTAGCTGTGTTAATGTTTTTTGTAACGCGTCCCGATGAGCTAAATGTCTGGTATCTTACGTGGTATTTTCATAAGTTCGTGAGGGGTTAAAGGTGAGTAACATATTATGGGGGATCGGAAGGCTATACTGATTCCTCCAAACTATTCTAGGAAACAGAACACCTCCAATATTATATGATACTGGGGATGTGTTTTACAGCTGAGTTTGGAGGCCTATATTGACTCCAAATTGACCACAAAAAGTTAATTCTCATAATGTTAGTGGGTTTTTTCATAATTTCATGGGGTTTTCATAATGTTTCATGAGTTACATCTAATTCTCAGGACAAACCCGTGACACGACTATTGGCACTCACTGTCAGTATCATAGACAGCTATAGAGGTATACACACACAGGCACAGACCTACAAGGCAACACACACGTATACACACACAAATACATCCAATTCACGCTGTTCACTCCATCTGTTGCACTTTATAGCCAATATCGTGGCATAATGAGCGCCATCTCTCTCAAGGTCGTAAATTTATCCCATTTCTACTTTACCTTATTTCGTCATTAACTTGGAGTTATGTTAAATTTACGAGGTACTAAACTTATGAGGTACTACACACACACACACACACACTCCAACACACACACACACATTCCCAGCAAGAGCACACACTTATGAATACACACAGAAGGCCTGCACAGTACAGTTCATAATAACATTCTCACACACAAAGAGACACACACACCCACTGTGGACGCACGCATGCACATACTGACAACTGCACAAAGAGCCAAAACATAATTATACACACGTAATATTCCAACATATTCACATTGTTTAGAAACGTAGAGAGAAAAGCTTAAACCGCTCACCGACACAAACATTAAAACAACAACAACAACAACAATGGATTGATGAGGACGTCAAAATTGTTAGACCACAAAAACAGGCCACCACTTTTGCAACCAATACAGAGAGAGAGAGAGAGAGAGAGAGAGAGAGAGAGAGAGAGAGAGAGAGAGAGAGAGAGAGAGAGAGAGAGAGAGAGAGAGAGAGAGAGATATGCGATATGCGAGGAACACACGTGGATACAGGCTGCCTTTCACTTAATTGAATGTGGTATTTCTGAGACTGAGCAACATTAGACAACTTAATCCTTATTTAGACTCCGGTTGTTTTCTTGTCGTATCAGATGGAATAGATTTATTTCAAGTATTTTATCTAAAGTGAGAGTATTTCATTTTTGCAGCGAATAATAATTATACGTTTTAGCCATTTGGAGAGAAGTATAGTTTCCGACAAGAAAAAATATTGTTCAGTGATAATTAAGACAAAATACAACAACACACACATATGGGTTTATGGAATTTGGGTGCTTATCAAATTGGAGGCTACTGACTCTCCATACAATGATATGAATGGAACAGACACTTGCCCTGTAGACACTGTAGTAAGACACACTATGTAGTTTAATTAGGCCCACAACATCAATGGTTCCTTACTAATTTCTCTAGGATTCGCATTTCGTATACTAAGTACGAATATTAATTAAATAAGATTAAGTGCTGGGGGATCGTTTTAAGTAACACAGAGTAGTAATGGTCTTCATCCCCTTAACATTGACGTTGAACTGCGACGGGTTGTATAATAACTCATTATTCTAGTGAGAGACCAATCCATCATCCAGATTACAACAGTTACTACTACATGCCTAGAGGTCTTAGTCGAGTCATGTCAGCTTCCCTTCGATCCAATGTCAGTGTGGACCAACAGCTTTACATTCAGCAATGGTGATTAGGCTACTCAGTCATCCTGCTGACGTACTCTGAATAATTATGTAAGTTTATTGACCACAAGAGCAACGCTATATTGGTATAGGTGTTTCGAAAGTCATCACTCCAGCATCATTTGATGACACATTTATACATACTACTGACTGGACAGTCTCCAAACATGGCTTTGTTCCACCTAATCATTGCTAAGCACTGAATAATTATGAAGTCTTAACATTTTGACCATGTACGCTGAAAGGCTTGGAGGGAATTCACTTTTTTCTGCGACTGTACAGACCAACGCCATAAGGTACTTCTTGTTGCTAAATGTGTGTTAAAAATGTTCATCTGAGGGTCATCTGAGTTAATGGGAACCGTCCACATGCCTGAATCCTTAATGGCAAGTCCTACATTCATCATCAATATTAACGTGGTCGTATCAGGACGAGGTGGAATTCCAACCCAATGAGCTGACTGCCTGGCCAAGGGACCTAATGAAGGCCTTACACTTTTTATTCCAATTTTTATTCATTTCCTCTTTTTATCTTTCTCTCTTTTTGACCTGGGCTCCCATATTCTCATTCCAGACCAGAATATGTTTTTGACAACTCGTACTTTGAAGATAATTATGAGCAGCTTCAAGTTCGGATGACGCAAATGTAATACTTATAAACTCGATGGAAGAAATAATATTAATGTTGGCCCATTACTACTCGTACCGTGGGACCGGATCTTTACTGATGCAAAATATTACATAGTGTTCGCTTCAAGTTTATGGGTTAAGATAACGGAGCGTTAAGCGAACCAGGAATGTAAAATACACCTTAACTAAGCCCGTATACATGGAATGGAATATTAAAAGGGGAAAAACAACACATCTTAATCGTACCCTTGGGAAGTATAGTCTGAAGTGCACTGAGT
>JAWZYT010006140.1:22500-23935 GCA_034508575.1 Petrolisthes manimaculis
CACCGAGCTCAGGGGGCTTTAGTAATGTAAATATAGCGCAACGCACTTTTATCTGAATTTTTGGAAGTTGTAACTACTGCACTTAATATATGGTTGTATAGGCGATTGTACATTTGCAATAAAGACATACTAAATTTTAGGTGCTACTTCACCACAGCTGCATGGACATTTTCTAAAGTTAGTTCGCCTGCACAGAACAACCTCGGGGGGATGGAACAGCGCCAGGCCTCAAGTAAACAAACACGGATCGTGTGAGAGAAACGACTTCTATATAAATACCAGACCTCACCTTTAATCGTTCAGACAGGTGTTGGTGTGGTGAATGATTGGTGTTGATAGGACGTGACTATGAAGCCTGGGCCGGGAGGGATGAAGCTAATGTGATGTTATTGTACTTTGAGGCTGGGGAAACTCATGTGCAAGTTATGTATAAAGCATATAAATATATATATATATATTATACTTCGCACAGAAGATTATCTTATGCGTTTATGCAAGGAATAATCTGTTTACACAAATCTTAACAGAGGAATCATTTACACTAACTAATATATTATGTATCAAACATAGTGCATTTCGAAAAACTTAATGTAGCAGTGAATCACCGGACGACTGAAATGCAGACCTACATGATTTTGATATGACGGACATGTAAGTAACAGTGCAGAAGATTATTTTTACCTTTTTTTTTCTGAATCCTTCCTCTGACAGCATACATATTATACTGTATAATATTATGTCTGAACTAATACTAACATGGCTAATGAGTTATAAATTGTTATTCCTTATTCAGAAATAATTGTGATCAAAGCAGGATAGCAATGGATGAGAGGGGCTTAGTTCACTATTACGCTTACGTAGAGTGTCAGTGGATTAGTTATATTATTTTATTCTCATCAGTTGGATAGTTATAAATATACTCGTCATAAGACAGCATTAGTTTGGATCAAAGATTAAACTCGTGTCAATTATCCCGGTTACAATATCTTACTATAGGAGAGTTTGAATTATAGGAATGTCACCTCTTCCTTCACAGTTTAGATACGAGACTAAGGTACCAACATACTGTACTGTATATCCAGACGTGTTTATAGAAGACGCTGGGAAGTGGGAAAACATGTGGCACTTTATTATATATTATCGTTAAGAAACAGTGGGAGAAATGGTTATGGCTCTGGACAGAGTTCGTTGACAGATGGCAGTGGTTGGCAGTATTATACCTGTACTGTACAGTTGTATATTTGGGCAATGGTTGACAGAGGGAGTGGAGGGTTAGTGAATGTATGGTAATGGATGAAAGTTGCTGACAGAGGAAAATAAAAATATGGTAGTGGAGGTAAACAATGAAAGACAGGGTTCAGCCATTTACTCATAGGCGGGACAGACGTGGTTTGCGTATTGCGAGAGGGGAAGTGAATGTTGCTCAGGACGCGGT
>JAWZYT010006141.1:0-5000 GCA_034508575.1 Petrolisthes manimaculis
CCTTAAGTGGGTAATTTATTGAGGTTAAATTGGAGGGCACAGTGCTATAACACCCTAAACCATAAGGTCTTCAAAGTTCAAGGTAATTATTTATGTCGTAATTTGTACACTCGCGATCAGAAATTGTGTCACGATCCCCTGGCAAAATGAATCACAAACAGCCCAGCTTTGAAGGTTCGAACAACGGTGTGTCTCCCTACAAACAACATACAGTAGTTCGAATCATCAAAGCTCGTCTAATTGCGATTCATATTGCCAAGGGATCAGGACACAATTTCTGACTGCGAGTTGTACAGTCGAGCACCATAATCTCTAGCCCACTCGAGTCGAAACCCAAGATCGGAAGCAGGTGGTTTGTAGACGACAGCCAACCAAAGTCTCCATTGGTTCGAAATGTGTGTGTGTTGCCTCGTGATGGTTCGAGTGGGTTGTCGTCCAGTAAAGGCCTACTTCAGATACCAGGCTAAGACTCAAGTGGGCCAGGGATTGTGGTGCGTGACTGTACACTCGCAAAGGCCCTCACACACACACACACACACACACACACACACACATAATTCCTCATGCAAACAAATGAAAATGCCCTCGTACAGTCGGAAACGAAAGCACACACACGAGAGAGAGAGAGAGAGAGAGAGAGAGAGAGAGAGAGAGAGGAGAGAGAGAGAGAGAGAGAGAAAGAGAGTACAGTTGGGTGTAAATGAGTGAGTAATTGTAACACCAGGATGAAGAATGGCGTCACCACTTTCATTAAATGGGACAGACTTGGAGGGTACCGGTTCCTCCGATCAGTGCCACAAAACAGACCACATCACTCTGAGCCATCGTGTCCCGACCCACACCGGAGGAACCAAAAGCAAAAGCAGCCTCCAAATGTGTCAACAAAATGCATGCAGCCTTTCATAAGAGGCCTGTGTCGCTATAGAAACAAAACTGGAGGTTACTGATTACTCCAAACAATAGCAAGAAACACGTTAATTGCCTCACAGTACACCCAGACTCGTTCGTTTCCTGGCATAGTTTGGAGGATTCGGAAACTTCAAATCACAGGCCCCTTTAACCTCCAATTATTGCTTATCAGTTTCCCCTTCTGCATCTGCTATTTATGTGACAATGGAGAAGGTAACGAGGTCATGTAACGTCCATTTTCCGGTTAATGGAGTTCCGGCCGTCGGGTGAAATGCTTCGAACTCACGACAAACAAATCAATCAAGTTTTACGGCCTCATTATATCCATTCCGGTTCACTAGCGATATTTCAATGGATGCAGTCCTTGTTTTATATTTACTGTATGTAGTTATTTATTTATTTATTTATTTATTTATTTATTTATTTATTTATTTATTTATTTGTTGTCTACCCGGTATTCAATTTTTATTTGTATTCATATTTTTGTGTATCGAGATTATATTTCACATCTAATTATATTGTTGTTATATTTATTTTTTGTTGTATTCATTTTTTTTCTACCAGTATCATATTTCATATTATTTAATCATGTTTTTATTCATTTTTGTTGTATTCATTTTTCGTCTATCAGTATTTTTTCTCATATATTCATAAGAAGATGATTGAGAGGTGAGAAAGAAAGCAGGAAGGAATTGGGAAGAAAAGAGGGACAATTGAAAAACTGAAAGAGAGTGGCTAGGCCCGAAGAGGCTTAAAAAAATTTATAATATTGCCCACATCACTACAGGTAATAAATACACTCCAACGGGGAAAACTCTTTATTGTAAACACAGCGTAAGGTATTAATATTTCTCATCTCTCTGGGACGACATTCCTATAATATATCACTGTAGGAACGACTTTAAGTACAGTCCTTCAGTCTTAGAGAATTTCACATCCATCTTAGAAATACTGATCTAACTCTAAGCACAGCAGTCGATACAACCTTGTCTATCACTGTGTTGTTGTTAAATTGTCCCCGGAACCTTTGAAATACAAGGTCATTATAATCTATATTTTTGTCCCCAGTAAACGGTTCATTGTATTCCCACAGTTAGTATGGCATGAATGTGATTAAGCCATCGTTCACAGATGGAAATGACTTGCTTTACAAAGTCATATGAACTCCGGTGTCAACTAGTATTGTCATGCAAATCAGAGGTCCAGTTTCAAAAGCATGTAGTACAGTACAATCCAATGGTATTCTACATCTATCTATCTATCTATCTATCCGTATTCTATCCCTCTTTCTATCTGTCTGTTTGTTTAACTTATTATTTCAATCTTTCTTACTTTCACTCTCTCACATCACATATAGTTTTCTTTTTATAGTGTCAATATCATTTCCATATCTCTTCATCTTCCTCCCGCCACTCCACACCCATCTAATTTATTCCCCACATCTTTTCCCTCCTCCACTCACCAATTTCTTCACAACACCGATAAAAATGTGAGAACTTGTCAAAATAAAAAAAATGTGAAAACTTGTCAAAATATAAAAATGTGAAAACTTGTCAAAATAAAAAAATGTGAAAAACTTGTCAAAATATAAAAAAGGTCGCTGCTCGTCCCCCCATCTCATTTCTACAGCAAACACGCCAGATACCACAAGTATTATTAGGGTGTGGGTAGGGGGGGGGAGAGGGGGGAGGGGGCGGGGATTAGGGTAGAGGGGCCTATAGCACAGGAGGACATTATTTCATTCGTCCTTCGTCCTCTTGTCAACATTAATTTCCTCCTTTCAGATTCGTAGGTGTCCTTCACAAACCTGAGTCACAACGGGTTAATTATAAGGAGAAATTGTATCATATTTTAGAGTAAGACAGAGTGAGGTCGGTTATTATCAGGTCAATTCAGGGTAGTTAAGTTAAAAGGTAAAACAAGTGAATTTTAAACATCAAAGAGAATCACTAAACCAATTTCCCTGTACCAGATGAGGCTTAGGAAGAGGATATGAAGTGAGTGTCTCTATAATTATTACAAACAGAGACTTGGGAATAGCACCACAGAGTAGGGGGATGCCAGTAAGCTATATACTTCAAATAATAATCGAAATGAGACAAGAAGTTCCATTTTTTATTGTGGACATTTTATTTACCTAAAACCAATATATATGCATACTTTAGGCACTATACACAATATGAATATTAATTTATTTATCCCCTCATGGTGTGTGTGTGTGTGTGTGTGTGTGTGTGTGTGTGTGTGTGTGTGTGTGTGTGTGTGTGTGTCTCCTGATCCCTTTCCCCCCCTCATCCCCCACAACGTCAGCCACACTGTTGCCAGATCAAGAATGCCACGTGTACTGCAGCTCTAGCCTATAGGGGGGGGTGGAGGGTCTGTTTCTTTTATGAGTGTCTGTACCACTATAAGGGCGATTGTTTCCTGGCATAGTTTGGAGGAATCAGTAGCCTTCCACCAAGTTCCACCACCAAGGATGAGAAGGAATAATATGTAAGTGTTGTAATTGGTTCATTGGTATGTCAGATGATTTCAAACTTCATCAAGACCTGGGTACTTACTATTGCTCATAACTGTACATACATACATACATACATACATACATACATACATACATATACGCTTCCCATTGATGCAGGTATATATATTATTTCATGGTTGAAAAATAAGTTTATTATTATTCTATTAGTTTATACACATGAATATCTTATAGTCCGTGTTATGGTATTAGTATTAGTGAACTCAGATCGGTACTATAGCAATACTAATGGTCCAACAATTACTCACAACCTGGAAATTTACAACACCAGCAGTACAAAATGTGTTATATAATGTTTTCAGACTCGGGAATGATTTAGATTTTATTTAATGGGAGAACTTTTTTTTTTTTTTTTTTTTTTTTTTTTTTTTGGTAACTTGGAGGGCTAATGATTCCTCCAACTCTCCCAGGAAGCAAATCACCTCAATGTTAGTAAGAGGGATGGATCTGTTTCGTGCATTAGTTTGTAGAATTCAGTAACCCTAAAATTGACCCAAAAGAGGTTCTCCCCTTTAAGCTACTGTAGAATGGTATAATAATATGATACTCGGAATTCACTCACTGCCAGGATACTATACTCGTATAATAATAAAGTATTATATTTTTTGTAATGTTCTTTATTTACTCTTAGTACAAGCCCCAACACTCAGGTGAACGTTGCCTCTATAGGCCATAAAATTAGGCTACATAAATGAATATTGATGATAGATAAATGATGCCGTGTAATTACAAACCGTTTATAGAAATAGGAATACAAGGGTAACAATATTAAGAAAATGAAAACAGGGATACCAATGATAAAATATTTTCTATTTTTTCTATTACGTTTTGTATTATTCTAGTCTGGCATAAAAGATCAATTTCGTGTGATTATCCAGTCGAAGCACCGAGTCAAGAGTTGGTTGATGTCTCGTGCTTCGAATAATGATCATACGTGTCTGTTTTTCTGGGACTACAACTTTGCAAAGCTTTTTCCTCACCTCTGATTATATTTCGGTATATATAGTATTCCTCAGATATGGAAAAAAGTGTCAATCAGACATTATAAACTTTGTAATTTCCTCAACAAATCTGTGAATATTCTGTAGATGTTAAAATATCTGGCCGCTGGCAACTTCTGTGCATGTCATTTTCAAGGCCATAAATACGCGATGCCATTTCCTATTGTCTCATCCTTTTTAGATAGGTATTCTCTCCAAGTTAATTAAGGTCTGTCGTCTATAAATGAGGCTGTGAACGATGATACAGAGCCCATACATGACCTGTGTAAACAAAAAAATAAAATACTTAGTAAATTTGACACCATATAAGGACCACTGTGTTACTCGGTGCTTCAGTTTCACTCGTCACGGTTTGATGGTTCACAGTGAGGTTGGTGGGGCCTCAAACGTCACTATCGGACACACCCTCAGTCCCTCACAGACACCACACAATACACACGTACAGTCGGCGGCAGAAGTCCTGTCGCCTTACCTGCTTCACCGAGACAAGCAGTGTTCATGGACTCGAAAAATACGCATGTTTTCTAAACCTAATAATCTCGAGTCTATGA
>JAWZYT010006141.1:10000-12500 GCA_034508575.1 Petrolisthes manimaculis
GAGGTGGTGGGTGGGTGTCTGGATCGAGAGAAGGGAGGGGAGAGGTAAGGGAGATTGGGGTGGAATGAGGGAGAGAAGGATGAGAGAAGAAGGGAGGTATAGGGAGGATTGGAGAAGTGATGGAGGGAGGGAAGGAGGAAGGGAGATGAGTGGAATGGGGTTGTACAAGGGGTAGGGAGGAGTTTTGGAGGGGGTGGTAGTGGTGGTGGAGGAGATAGTGGGAGGGGATGGTGGTGGAGGATTGAGGTGGGGAGGTTTGGATGGAGATGAGTGAAATGTGTTTGGGTTGCTCAGGAGAGGGGTGGAGGGGGGTGGAGGATAGTCAAAAGGGGTGACGGTGATGGTGGTAGTAGTAGGGGTAGTAGGGATGATGGTAGTGGTGGTGGTGGTGGTGGTTGTAGAGGTGATGGTAGGGGAGGTGATGGTGCTAGTAGGGGTGATGGTAGTGGTAAGGGTAGGTGTAGTAGTAGAAGTGGTATTAGGGAGTGATGGTAGTGGTATGAGTAGTAGGAGTGATGGTAGTTGGGGTGATGGTGGTAGGGGGGGGGGAGGGGTGAAATATTGAGTGGACTGGAAGTGAAGATGATGTGAGAAGTGGTAGGAGCAAAAAAAAAAAAAAAAAAAAAAAAAAAAAAAACACATACTGAGAGAGAATGGGCAACAGACAGGGAGTGTCAGACGAAGAAGAGATGAGGGAGGGTGAGGCCAATAGAACAGGTGATAAGAGCAAGGGGGAAAAATAGATATGCTGAAGAATGGTGTGGAAATGTCGTATTGTAGAAAAGGAAGATGTGTTTTGAAATGGAAAAATAAAATGAGAGGTAAGGGTATTTTTTTTTTTTTTTTTTTTTTTTAAGGATATGGATGAAAAGATGATGAAGAAAAATGTACAAAAAGTAGAATTTTCTTTATTTTTCATTGTGTGCAAATGGAAGATACAATCATAAAAAGTTTATATCGAATAAAGTGTAAAATATATTAGGAAATATCGAATATAATGAAGGAAAAAGGAAAAGCACAAGCAATGTATGATTAAAGAATGGAAAAGGAAGGACGTAGGAGGGAGTGTGAGAAAAGGGTGAGTGAGAGTGAGAGTGGTAGGGAGAGGAGGGGGGGAAGGGGGTGAGTAGAGGGAGGGATGAGACAGACCTCTTGTTTTCCTCTTGATTGGATGTTAGCTGCCCCTCCCTCTCGACCTCCCTCTCCCTCCCCTGTTCCTACCCCCTTCCCTCCCTCCCTCCCCCTCCCATCTCTCCTCTCCCTTCTTCCCTTCTCCCTCCCTCCTTCCCTCCTTCCTTTCCTCCCTCCCTCTCCCTTTCCCTTCCTCTCATCTCCTTTCCTCTCTCTCCCTCTCCCTCTTTTCTATCCTCATCTTGTCCTTCTTCCCATGTTTTCCTTCATCTCCTCCCCTTCCCTGTCTTCCTCATCATCACATTCTCTCTCTCTCTCTCCGTTTGCTACTTATCGTCTCCCTTCTTTACTCTATTTTCACAGTGTCTCGCTAAACTCATTACCTATCCTTACTCACCACTTCTGCCTTTACTTCATCTCCTCACTCCAATTTACATCCTTCTCTCTCTCTCCCTTTCTCTTTCCCTTTCTCTCTCTTCGTATATTTCATCTCGTTGCTCCTATTTACTACCTTCTTTCTCTCTCTCTCTCAGTATATTATATCTTGTTGCTTCAATATATTTCCTCTCTCTCTCTCTCTCTCTCTCTCTCTCTCTCTCTCTCTCTCTCTCTCTCTCTCTCTCTCTCTCTCTCTCTCTCTCTCTCTCTCTCTCTCTCTCTCTCTCTCTCTCTCTCTCTCTCTCTCTCTCTCTCTCTAATCCACTCATTTAACCCCCAGGGAGCAAACCTTACCCTCCCTGCTCCCCCCACCCCCACCCCCACCCCCCACCTTTCTCTCCCCTGAACCACTGTAAGAGGAAGCGTAATTCTACTTCTTCGCTTTCTAATCTCTGGCGGGTTTGGAAAGGGGCAGAGTGTCATTAGAGCGAGGCCAACATTACCTTCTACAGTTAATGTCACCCTAATGATCGTACGGGAACCATTCGTGTTGGTAAGGGAAGTGGTTTGGTTGTTGGTGGTGGTGGTGGTTGTGGTGATGATGGTTGTGGTGGTGGTGGTTGTGGTGATGATGGTTGTGGTGGTGTTGGTAGTGGTTGTATTAGTATTAGTGGTGGTGTTGGTAGTGGTAGTTGTAATAGTAGTTGTGGTGGTGGTGATATGATTCAGGTATTGGTGTTACTGGTGGTGGTGTAGGTGGTGATGTTGGTATTGGTGGTGGTGGTGGTAGTGATAGTGTTGGTGATTAGGGTAGTGACTATAGTGGTCAGTGTTGATGGTGGTGGTGGTGGTGATTGTAGCAGCGACTGTAGTGATGGTGGTGATGGTGTTGATGGTGATGATTATTGTAGCGAGTAATTATAATGATGGTGATGATAATGAGGTGGTACATCTAATTGCAATGATGATAATGATGATGATGATAATAAAA
>JAWZYT010006142.1:0-25562 GCA_034508575.1 Petrolisthes manimaculis
TGTAACACGAGAGAGAGTGTGGTGACAAGATGTGTGTGTGTGTTTGAGGGTTACATGTGTGTTTTTTTCTTTGTGTGTGTGTGTGTGTGTGTGTGTGTTCTGGGCACGTGCTGTCTGACGAGAAGGTGGTGGTGGTGGAGGGAGGGAAGGAAGGAAGGAGGGAGGAAAGAAAGGGAGGGAGGGGGGAGGGGGAAGGGAGAGAGAAAGAAAGAAAGAGGGTTGGTAGGAAAGAATGGAGGGAGGGAGGAAGGGAGGAAAGGGGGTAGGGGGAGAGGAGAATGAAAGAAATATAGTTGAGAGAGAGAGAGAGAGAGAGAGAGAGAGAGAGAGAGAGAGGGGGGAGAGAGAGAGAGAAGGGGGCATTGAGGTTGTAATGAAAAGAAAATGGGAAGAGAGAGAGAACGAGAGAAAAATAGAAAACGGAAGGCTGACTAAACGAAATTTATTATGACCCAAATTTAGCTTATTATTTTTTTTAGCAACATGGCGTAACAATAGTCTATCCCACCTTGACCTGACCTGTCCTGAACACACACACAGAGTCATATATTGAAACATACATACACACACACACCTACACCTACATACACACCTACCTAGAAACTAACACACGCACATACGTACATACCCAGAAACTCACACACGCACATACATACATACATACACACACATACAGCTACCCACATACCTATACACTCACACCTATACACACACACACACACACACACACACACACATATACATACACCTACCCACACACCTATACACACACACACACACACACATACATACAGCTACCCACACACCTATACACACACACACACACACATACATACACCTACACACACACACCTATACACACACACACACATACATACACCTACCCACACACCTATACACACACACACACACACACACACACATACACATACATACACCTACCCACTCACACCTACACCTACACACACACACACACACCGGAAAACCATTATGTTCGTAACCTCAAGACCACAGAGGGAGACTTTGAAGGTGGTTGGGTGAGTGGTTGGGTGGTTGGTTGGATGACTGGGTGGTTGACTGGGTGGTTGGTTGGGTGAGTTGTTGGTTGGATGAGTTGTTGGTTGGATGACTGGTTGGTTGGTTGGTTGACTGGTTGGTTGGGTGAGTGGTTGGTTGGTTGGTTGGGTGGGTGAGTTGTTGGTTGGTTGGATGACTGGTTGGTTGGTTGGATGACTGGTTGGATGACTGGGTGGTTGGTTGGATGACTGGTTGGTTGGTTGACTGGTTGGGTGGGTGAGTTGTTGGTTGATTGGATGACTGGTTGGTTGGTTGGATGACTGGTTGGATGATTGGGTGAGTTGTTGGTTGGTTGGATGACTGGGTGGTTGGGTGAGTTGTTGGTTGGGTGTACTTTTCCCCCTCTTCACCTCTCTCTCCCCCCTATGTTCTCTCGTCGGGGGGGGGGGGGGGTGAGGGTAGGTGGCATGTGGGGGGGGGGAGGGGTAGGAAAACTGGAGGCATATGACTGGAATAATTGTTAGAGAATTTGGAGATGCCATGTTGTCCCTCCCTACCAGCTGTCTCTCTCTCTCTCTCTCTCTCTCTCTCTCTCTCTCTCTCTCTCTCTCTCAAACATACACACATACTCATACTCTCTTTCAAACACACACACATACTCATACTCTCTTTCAAACACACTCACTCAATCTCTTTCAAACACACACATACTCTGATTTAATTTTATATAGTACACACACACACACACACACACTCTCTCTCTCTCTTTATGTGTGTATTGGAGTGGGATAATAATTTGTAGTCCAAATCAGTACTAAATGGAAGTCCATGTATTATAAAAACGTGTACAATAAACATCATTAACATTGTACACAACAAATAATCCTCAAATAGAATATCTTAACTTGTATATTATCAAACAAAAATATATCTTAACTTTAATATCCTCAGACAAAAATAGATCTTAACTTATAAACTTGTATATCCTTAAACAAAAATATATCTTAACTTATAAACTTGTATATCCTTAAACAAAAATATATCTTAACTTTAATATCCTCAGACAAAAATATATCTTAACTTGTAAATTTGTATATCCTTAAACAAAAATATATCTTAACTTTTAAAATATAGATGGTCTGGGAGGAAGGATAACACTGTCTGCTGGTATTAAACGTTATCTTCAATGACAACAACAATATTTGACAAAAACAACAATATTAGACCAACAATCTTTGACAAAAACAACAATCTTTGACAAAAACAACAATCTTTGACAAAAACAACAATCTTAAAGCAACAATCTTCGACATAAACAATCTTTGACAAATAATAACAATATTCGACCAACAATCTTCGACATAAACAATCTTTGACAAATAATAACAATATTCGACCAACAATCTTTGACCAACAATCTTTGACAAATAATAACAATATTCGACCAACAATCTTCGACATAAACAATCTTTGACAAATAATAACAATATTCGACCAACAATCTTTGACAAATAACAACAATACTTGGTGGCTATATTCGCCCTACAAAACAATGGTACAGTAGTGGGACGATGAAGAGTTGGTTTTGGTCCAAGATAACGTTTAAAAATACCAGCCCTACATTCTAAAAATTTGTCATGTTATAGTATAGTAGTAATAGTAAGTGGATGACAATAGTAGGTGGGTGGTACTTGGTTTGTAAGCTTCCTAACCAACCACACTGTCTTGTAAGGCTTCAATGATTATTTTCCAAAGTCTGATTATCCACATTCACAAAATCAATGCAATAGTTAGATAATAATGATGATCACTGTATAATTTACTCACCAAATTCATTTAATAGTTCACCCATAAGTCATTTACACGGCTGACATTCTTTCGTTTGCGTGCTTACAAACCAACCACTGTGGAATCGATCCTATACATGTATTGTTGTGCCTTATGGAGGAATACACGTTCTCCTATGTATGTACCCAAGTTTGTTTATACCGTTTTAGCACCCTGTAATTGTGTATGGAAATTGGAGGCTTCTGATTCCTCCTGACTATGCCATGAAACAAACAAGCTCCTTCCATATAGGTGTGTGTGTGTGTGTGTTTTGTGCCTATATTGGAAGGACTCGTATACCTCCTGTTTTCTGACTATATGTATGGAAATTGGAGGCTTCTGATTCCTCCTAACTATGCCAGAAAACAACAGACAATAGAAAACAACAATGATACTAACTGGGTATCTGTTTAATGGCAAAGTTTGGAGGAATCAAAAACCTTCAATTTCACCATCAATATTATCATCCTTTGAGCAGTGAATATAAGGAGTTTTTTTTTTTTTTTGACCATGCATAATAGTGAATCATTACTAAACTTAATACTATCTTAATATTAGTTACAAAAATACACTACAAAACAGTCAACAACAATATCAACAAATTCTGTATAAAATGTCATATTATCATGTATAAACTCTCTCTTATACAAACATACACACGCAGTACTGTATTTAAGGACCCTGTGAGTGTGTGTGTGTGTGTGTGTATGTATGTGTGTGTGTGTGTGTATGCATGCGTGAATGTGTGTTTCGTGGCAATATTTGAAGGATTCGCATCACACACACGGTCCCTTAATAAATATATATAAATGGTGTATCACATATGGTATACATATATCTAACTAAAAGTATGGGTTGGCACTTTCCGAGAAACAATAACGTGTGACTCCGTAAAAATAATAAAATGAAAATAGTGTAAATTAGTTTCATAATAGTAAAAAAAAAAAGAAAAGGAAAAAGTAAATTAGTTTCATAATAGTAATAAAAAAAAATGAAATGAAAGTGTAAATTAGTTTCATAAAAGTAGACTACGTAAATTTACAATAAGGTACTGCAACTCAAATCTGTGTAAATATCTCCTCGTAAAATATCAGTGACAATCTGTGAAAATATCTCCTTGTAAAATATCAGTGACAATCTGTGTAAATATCTCCTTGTAAAATCTCTCCTTGACTTGTAAATATTTCTCTGTGTTAAATCTCTCCTTGACTTGTAAATATTTCTCTGTGTTAAATCTCTCCTTGACTTGTAAATATCTCTCTGTGTTAAATCTCTCCTTGACTTGTAAATATTTCTCTGTGTTAAATCTCTCCTTGACTTGTAAATATTTCTCTGTGTTAAATCTCTGCTTGACTTGTAAATATTTCTCTGTGTTAAATCTCTCCTTGTCTGAAAATCTCTTCGTAAAATACTGTATGTATGTATTTCTCTTGACTGATAATCTCTCCTTCAGTGTATAAAATCTCTCCTCTTAAAATATTTCTCTTGTCTGTAAAAATCTCTCCTCTTAAAATATTTCTCTTGTCTGTGAAAATCTCTCCTTCTCGCTCCGCTTCTCTCTTTGCGTCTTCCTCCTCTTCTTTACCTCTCTCTGTCACACTCCTTTTCTCTTGTTTCTCACTCCTCCCGTTTCTCATTTTCCTATCCATTCCTTTTGTTCCTTCCTTCTTGCTCCTCTTCCCACTTTCCTTCTCTTTCCTTCCTTCTTGCTCCTCTTCCCACTTTCCTTCTCTTTCCTTCCTTCTTGCCCGTCTTCCCACATTCCTTCTCTTTCCTTCCTTCTTGCTCCTCTTCCCACTTTCCTTCTCTTTTCCTTTTCTTTTCTTCCCCGTAGGTGGGTATTGCCTGTAGTAATGTGGGCAATACATACAGGGTTTTGGGGCCCTTTCTTTTAATTTCCTTCCTGCTTGCTGTCACACCTCTCTATCACCTTTTTCTGGCGCTACAGGACCTCCATGTTGCGGCACCCAATATCCATCCATCAATCAATCAATCAATCAATCTCGCACATCTCTCCTTCTCCGTGTCTCACCTGGCTGTCGTCTGGGACCCTGTGTCAGGTTGGGGTTGTACAGTTAGCCAAAGGAATTCCTACACAGACTACAGTGTATAATTATGAAAAGTGAGGTCATTTATTATTATGTAAATACTGTATTGAATGACACAAAATACAGTACAGTACAGTATATGGAAAGAGAGGTCTATTCATTATTCTGTAAGTACTGCAATGAATGGTTTACCAAAGTGACTCTGTGATTACCAAAACAACAAACCCACTGATAATGTTGTACAGTTGCCAAAAAATGTATTGCGAAACAAATCTTGATAGAACTTTAACCCTAGTAATATCCACAACTATTTGTAGGGACTATAAGCATGTATAACAGAAGGAAATATACATATCCTTCTGTAATACATACTTATAAGCATGTATAACAGAAGGAAATATACATATCCTTCTGTAAACATACTTATAAACATGTATAACAGAAGGAAATATACATATCCTTCTGTAAAACATACTTATAAACATGTATAACAGAAGGAAATATACATATCCTTCTGTAATACATACTTATAAACATGTATAACAGAAGGAAATATACATATCCTTCTGTAAAACATACTTATAAACATGTATAACAGAAGGAAATACATACTTATAATCCCTACAAACAATTATGGACATTAAATATATTAATGTTGTATCAATAGTTGTCGCAATACATTTTTTGGCAACTGTACATGTATTGCGTTACGTTAGTCTTACATTTATTACATATATGTTATAAACCCTTGAAAACAACAGTGTGTGTGTGTGTGTGTGTATGTGTGTGTGTGTGTGTGTGTGTGTGTGTGTGTGTATGTGTGTGTATGTGTGTGTGTGTGTGTGTGTGTGTGTGTGTGTGTGTGTGTATGTGTGTGTATGTGTGTGTGTGTGTGTGTGTGTGTGTGTGTGTGTGTGTGTGTGTGTGTGTGTATGTGTGTGTGTGTGTGTGTGTGTGTGTGTGTGTGTGTGTGTGTGTGTGTGTGTGTGTGTGTGTGTGTGAATTCTTGTAGTTTGTGCGTTTCATAAAGAAATTGACAAAGAAAAATAGTGTTTTGTTTATGGACATTTGAGTTTACAGCACCGGGTATTAATTTAGGGAAGGATAGAGTTTTGACATTTTTGGAGATTATGATTCCTCCAAACTATTCTAGGCAACAGGAGATACCATTATTTTTCTTCAACTGGGTCTGTTTTCTGACATACTTTGGAGGAATCAAGGGACTGTAATGTACCAAAAATATAGGTAGAAAAAAAAAAGTACATGTAAACACTGATAAATTTCTAGTATAAAACATCTAACAGTAACATTATAGTCCTCTTGTTAACTAAATATATACATTTCCTTATAAACAAAATAACGTGTATAGTTTCTTATAGTTACTACGTATAAAATATAACAATTATCCTAACCTTCTAAATTATATACTGTATAAATATATATATAATGTTTCCTTCATATTGAGTGAAAAACATCAATGACCGTTTGTAAATATATCCGTGGTGTTGACAAAGGCATGGTAACGGTACGACGGCTGTGTGTCGTGTCTATGGGGTCATCGTATCGGCACCACACCATCGTATGCACCGTGAATGTCCTTGAATATGGCCGTGGAATCGTCTGTTTTGTCCCTATTCTGTCGGCGGTGTTTTTCTGTTTTTTTTTCCACACACAATATTTATTCTTGATCGAGGTGGTTAGTTGTTCGTGTAAAATCCCACAACATAACCAATACCAAGAATTACCAGTGCACCAAATATCAACAACACAGTATTGACGTTCGTGGTAGGTGTGGGTGTGTTGTGTGTGTTGTTGGTGTGTGTGGGTGTGTTGTTGGTGGGTGTGGGTGTGTTGTGTGTGTTGTTGGTGGGTGTGGGTGTGTTGTGTGTGTTGTTGGTGTGTGTAGATGTGTTGTTGGTGTGTGTGGGTGTGTTGTGTGTGTTGTTGGTGTGTGTGGGTGTGTTGTGTGTGTTGTTGGTAGGTGTGGTAGTGTTGTAAGTATTCCTGGTAGGTGTGGTAGTGTTGTAAGTGTTGTTGGTAGGTGTGGTAGTGTTGTAAGTATTCCCAGTAGGTGTGGTAGTGTTGTGTAAGTTCCCAGTAGGTGTGGTAGTGTCGTAAGTATTCCCTGTAGTGATGATGGTACTTGGTGTGGTAGGTAACTGACCCTTGGTGTTGGCGTTGGCATTGGAGGTGCTACTTGAGCTCCCTTCACCGTGCCACTTGGTGAAGCGCTCCAAGGCTCGTTCCCACTCCTTCATCTGCCGTAGGAGTTGGGGTTGGTGGTCCATATCCGGTTCAAAGACGCGGTCCACGGTGTACAGGGGAAGTAGTTCGTCTCGGGATTCCCACACGCCTGACCAAAACAAAAAAAAGTAATGGGCTCTCTCTCTCTCTCTCTCTCTCTCTCTCACACACACACACACACATAATTATACACACACACAGCTTACACATAAACACTATCAACTTAAAAAAAAAAAAAAACACGCACACATATACAGATAATTAGATATAGATCATTTTATTGACCACACACAGCTTACACATAAACACTATCAACTTAAAAAAAAAAAAAAAAAAAAAAAAAAAAAAAAAAAAACGCACACACACACACACACACACACACCTGCACCCATGCCCGCGAGAAATGCCGTCCCCAGAGCGGTGACGTCCGTGGATCGTGGCCGCTCTACGGGGCGACCGATGAGAGTGGCGATGGTCTGTAAGAGGAAGTCATTCTGGGCCACTCCTCCGTCCACTCTGAGGGGTTTATGTTTACTGGGGGTTAGTAGTGTATAGAGAGAGGGAGTGGGGAGTGGTGGGAGGGAGTGGGGAGTGGTGGGAGGGAGTGGGAGAAGAGGGAGAGGGAGGGAGAGGGAGAGGAGTGGGGAGAGAGGGAGTGGGGAGTGGTGGGAGAGAAGTGGTGGGAGAGAGGGAGAGGAGTGGTGGAGAGAGGGAGAGGAGTGGTGGGAGAGAGGGAGAGAAGTGGTGGGAGAGAGGGAGAGAAGTGGTGGGAGAGAGGGAAAGGAGTGGTGGAGAGTTGTAGGGAAGGAGTGGTGGGAGTGGGGAGGGGAAGGAGTAATTATACGGTATATAAAATTAAGACAAAATCAATACAAATGTCGACAATAAAATGTGCAAAAATAATTTAATTCGCACACATTAAGCATAGTTTGATTATTATGATAGTAAGTTCACACACACACACACACACACACACAATCAATATAACACACACACACACATACAATCAATATAACATACACACACACACACACACAATCAATATAACATACATACACACACACACACAATCAATATAACATACACACACACACACATACAATCAATATAACACACACACACACATACAATCAATATAACATACACACACACACATACACAATCAATATAACATACATACACACACACACACAATCAATATAACATACACACACACACACACACACACAATCAATATAACATACACACACACACATACACAATCAATATAACATACACACACACACATACACAATTAATATAACATACACACACACACACATACACAATCAATATAACATACACACACACACACATACACAATCAATATAACATACACACACACACACACACAATCAATATAACATACACACACACACATACACAATCAATATAACATACACACACACACATACACAATCAATATAACATACACACACACACATACACAATCAATATAACATACACACACACACATACACAATCAATATAACATACATATGCACACACACACATAATGAATATTAAATAATAATTAAATATTAAATAATGAATATATATATAAATATTAAATATATAATGAACACACACACACACACACACACCAACATAGTAAACACAGGCAACCACATACCACACACACACACACACATCAACATGACAAACATGATCGATAAAAAAACACACGCACAAACATAATAATCAACACCAAACAAAATAAACAAAATAAAATATCATAAGGAATTAAAACAGAATAAACACAAACACCACATACCACATTACCAACATTACCCAGATGCCGTGTGTTTGTGTGTTTGTTTGCGTTTGTGTGCGGCAGAGAGATGAGTGTGCCAGCATCCAATCGGCACCAACATACGTACGTACATACATACACACACACACCAGTGGACAAGAGGGAGGGGAGAAATAAATGTAAATAAGTAATGGACGGATTAAAACCTTGATACAGCCATATAATAATCAAAATAATATCCACCAACACTTTCCATCCATTGTGTAAATAAATCAGTATCATATCAAAATATAATCATACAACAACAACACCTTATATCAACTCAACACCTTCTATTATTATTATTATTATTATTATTATTATTATGAGGTGTTGCAAAATACACCTCAGTCTCATATAGAATGTGTTTACATAGAACGAGCGACCAAAATATTAGTTTTAAATTATTAAATTATTTTTACAAAACGATTGCATCCATATAGAATCTAGGCCTAGCGTGCGTTGTGTGTGACTCGCTTGTTTTTAGTAATTACGAGTTACCCACCAGCTTCAACACTCAGTCATGTCAGGTGGTGTATTTACAAAGCAGGAGGCCATATCCTTCCATATAAAGAAGGAAGTCACATGAGTCACCTGCGAAAACCTTAATACAAATTGTAATATTCATTTAATATGCTTATTGCAAATTGTAACATACATTCCTGTAGGATTTATTAAGGCAAGAAAAACCTTAAAAAGTAGTTTATATTAATTTCAGGGACAATTTTGGTGATTGATGGACCAATTATCCTTTTCCCCAAAGGTTACGTACGTCACATAGAACCATTTCACACTGAACGTCGTCTTCTATACGAGACCGAAGAGTATAATCATACAATACAACAACAACACCTTACATCAACTCAAGCAACACCTTCAATTATTATCATTTTGTGGTGCTGTAAAATAATACTTGTTAATTTACCTGATTTTTAATGAAAGCTTTACCTGATATATAATGAAAGCTTTACTTGATATATAATGAAAGCTTTACCTGATATTTAATGAAAGCTTTACCTGATATTAAATGAAAGCTTTACCTGATATTAAATGAAAGCTTTACCTGATATATAATGAAAGCTTTACCTGATATATAATGAAAGCTTTACTTGATATTTAATGAAAGCTTTACCTGATATTTAATGAAAGCTTTACCTTATATTAAATGAAAGCTTTACCTTATATTAAATGAAAGCTTTACCTTATATTAAATGAAAGCTTTACCTTCTATTTAATGAAAGCTTTACCTTATATTAAATGAAAGCTTTAACTTCTATTTACTGAAAGCTTTACCTGATATTTAGAAGATCATAGTCGGCCTCAGCACGCATGGCCGAGTACATTTGGTGGACACGAAATGCGAGGGACTCCAACATGGCCCTGACCAATTGTGGCCGCCCTGTGGTGGCACTCAGACCCAAGATGCCGGCACTGGCCCTCGCATCATTTAGTGGTGCCTATCACAAACACATTAGGTTAGGTTAGGTTAGGTTAGGTTAGGTTAGGTTAGGTTAGGTTAGGTTAGGTTAGGTTAGGTTAGGTTAGGTTAGGTTAGGTTAGGTTAGGTTAGGTTAGGTTAGGTTAGGTTAGGTTAGGTTAGGTTAGGTTAGGTTAGGTTAGGTTAGGTTAGGTTAGGTTAGGTTAGGTTAGGTTAGGTTAGGTTAGGTTAGGTTAGGTTAGGTTAGGTTAGGTTAGGTTAGGTTAGGTTAGGTTAGGTTAGGTTAGGTTAGGTTAGGTTAGGTTAGGTTAGGTTAGGTTAGGTTAGGTTAGGTTAGGTTAGGTTAGGTTTGGTTAGGTTAGGTTAGGTTAGGTTAGGTTAGGTTAGGTTAGGTTAGGTTGGGGAGGGATAACACATTAGAATATTTCAACATTACTGCTGTACAACATTTTCTGTCTGTTCCCCTACTCCTGCAACCCCCAAGCCTGTTCCCCTACTCCTGCAACCCCCAAGCCTGTTCCCCTACTCCTGCAACCCCCAAGCCTGTTCCCCTACTCCTGCAACCCCCAAGCCTGTTCCCCTACTCCTGCAACCCCCAAGCCTGTTCCCCTACTCCTGCAACCCCCAAGCCTGTTCCCCTACTCCTGCAACCCCCAAGCCTGTCCCCCTACTCCCGCACCCCCTTAATTAAAGTATTATAAAACATACCCATTAAAAACAAACCCCTCATATATACAGTAAAGTACCTGTATTCCTTGGAAGGCTGGGATGAAGTAGACGGAGTTGTCACCCGTAGCTGACATGGCTAAGTCAGAGGTTTCAGAGGCATGCTCATACAACCCTGATGATAAAGTAAATGTACATAATTATAGAGAAGATAATATTGGACCGTGTAAATGAGAAGCAAACCTCATAAACTTTTAAATGTACATAATTATAGAGTAGATAATATTGGACCGTGTAAATGAGAAAAAACTTTGTAAACTTTTAAATGTAGATAATTATAGAGTAGATAATATTGGACCGTGTAAATGAGAAAAAACTTTGTAAACTTTTAAATGTAGATAATTATAGAGAAGATAATATTGGACTGTGTAAATGAGAAGCAAACCTCAAACTTTTAAATGTACATAATTATAGAGTAGATAATATTGGACTGTGTAAATGAGAAGCAAACCTCATAAATTTTTAAATGTACATAGTTATAGAGAAGATAATATTGGACTGTGTAAATGAGAAGAAAATCTCGTAAACTTTTAAATGTAGATAATTATAGAGAAGATAATATTGGACCGTGTAAATGAGAAGCAAACCTCGTAAACTTTTAAGTGAATCTAGTCAGCTGTGTATAAATAGTTGTTGATGTATTAGATGTACAGTTGCCAAAAAAGGTATTGCAACAAATCTTGATAGAACTTTAACCCTAGTAATATCCACAACTATTTGTATGGACTATAAGCATGTATATACAGAAGGAAATATACATATCCTTCTGTAATACATACTTATAAGCATGTATAACAGAAGGAAATATACATCTGTAATACATACTGTACTTATAATCCCCACAAACAACTTTGGACATTAATACTGTATATTTAATGTTTCATCAATAGTTGTCGCAGTACCTCTTTTGGCAACTGTAGTAGATATTGAACTAAGCCTAGAGAGAGAGAGAGAGAAAGAGAGAGAGAGAGAGAGAAAGAGAAAGAGAAAGAGAGAGAAAGAGAGAGAAAGAGGGAGAGAGAGAGAGAGAGAGAGAGATTGTTTATATATGTATATGTTTAATTAAGAGAGAGAGAGAGAGAGAGAGAGAGAGAGAGAGAGAGAGAGAGAGAGAGAGAGAGAGAGAGAGAGAGAGAGTGGACTTACCCATTGTCTGACCCCATTCAATAACGGTACCATTGTCGTTGGATGAAGCCTCGGCCATGTGAACCAATCCCTGACTATCCTTCCAGCCGTGGACGGGGTAGATGCCTGAGAGATGGGGCGAGAAGAGGCATTAAACTTATTAGCACTCCATATTGTAAACACATAAACATGGAAGTGAGGTTAAATGGACTGGTTATGGAAAATGTCAGCACTTTTAAGTAATTGGGCAGTGTGTGTGTGATTGTGTGATGAGTAAAGATGGGAGTCTGGAAGGTGAGATGCAGGAGAGGGTACAACAGGGGAAGAGGGTTGTACGAACACTGAAAGCACTCACAAGGAATAGGGCCATGAGTACAGTATGTAAGTGAAGAAGACGTTACATGATAGTGTGGTAATCCCAACACTGACGTACGGGACGGGAGTGAAACGTGGACCATGATGGAGAGATATAAATCAAGAGTTAGAGGAGTGGAAATGGAATGAGGTGGAGGGATGGGGTGGAGAGGTATTGGAGTGAGAATGAGGTGGAGGGATGGGGTGGAGAGGTATAGGAGTGAGAATGAGGTGGAGAGATGGGGTGGAGAGGTATAGGAATGAGAATGAGGTGGAGGGATGGGGTGGAGAGGTATAGGAGTGAGAATGAAGTGGAGGGATGAGGTGGAGAGGTATAGGAGTGAGAATGAGGTGGAGGGATGGGGTGGAGAGGTATAGGAGTGAGAGTAGCATTGGGTGGGAGGAAGGATGACAGTTAACAGGGAACAGGGGTTGATCATGGAGGTGATTCATTTGTGGCCATCCCTCCGAGGATTGAAGCGTCAAGCAATAGATAGATAAACAATTCTCACCTCTATCTATCTGACCTTAATATATCTCACCTATCTATCTAACCTCTATCTATCTAACCTTTATATATCTGACCTATCTATCACACCTTTATCTATCTAACCTTTGACTGATGCATGGGGTTGACTACCAGTGTTGACATCCATAAAGGCTCCCGTGCCCAGTGTAATCTTGACGTCACCTCGCTCAAAACCAAAAGACCCGAACAGAGACGCGCCCTGATCTGACACCTGGTGGGAAAATATAGAGGCTCGGATTCGGACTGACCGAGGCATTAAGGCGTCTGGCAATAGATAGATAGATAGATAGATTTGTAGCAACTGTTTAATCAATCAATCAATCAAATAACCAATCAATCGTGTTAAATTGTTTTGTGATTTTGATTTGTAAGAACAGTTTAATCAATCAATCAATCAATCAAATAAGCAATCAATCAATTTAATTTTTTTTGTGATTTTGATTTGTAAGAATGGTTTAATCAATCAATAAAAAAAAACTAATCAATCCCTCCAATAAAGATGACGGCCTCTTTCTTGTATTGAACTCACCACAGCAGTGATGGGAATTTCTGCCCCAAACAGCTCGGCCGAACACGAGCCCCAGTTGCCCACGGAGGGACGGAGTTCAGGGAATATGGAACGAGGGATGCCAAACACACGTAGGAAAGGTCCGTTCCAATCCTCAATGAACGGGTCGTAGAGAGCCGTGCCGCTGGCGTTAGAGTAGTCGGTGGCGTGTATCTGAAAATATTTTACGTTATTATTATCCATCCATATTTTACATTATTATTATTCATCCATAATTTACGTTATTATTATCCATCCATATTTTACATTATTATTATCCATCCATATTTTACATTATTATTATCCATCCATATTTTACATTATTATTATTCATCCATATTTTACATTATTATTATCCATCCATATTTTACATTATTATTATCCATCCATATATTACATTATTATTATCCATCCATATTTTACATTATTATTATCCATCCATATTTTACATTATTATTATTCATCCATAATTTACGTTATCATTTTCCCTGCATAATCTGCGTCGGAAAATGTGGCGTGTACAGTATCTGCAAAATTTGAGGTTATTATTATCCATCCAAATTTTAGGTTGTTATTATCCACCCGAAAGAAAATTAAAATGTGTCGATAATCTGCGTCGAAAAATGTGTCGATTATCTGCGTCGGAAAATGTAGCGTGTATCTGGAATTTTTTAGGTTATTATTTTCCATCCAGGAGAAAACGTGTGTCTATAATCTGCGTGGGACTGTTTATGCGCGGCAAAAGGATACGAAGACGGCCAAAGCTATTCTCTAGAAAAAAAAAATTCACATTAATTTTTTACCTATTAAATATGATGCTTGATCCATATTGCTATGTACTGTATCTGGACTTGAGCTGCAATGACATCCACATCTTAAATAATAATTGGTTGTCTTGCTGGAGGACTTTAATATCTGGCTCCAGATTAATTTCACTATTACTTTGTGAAACCTAGTGGCCTTCCAACCCTCACCTCGTTTGCATCGGTTTTCCCACAACTTTCTTCGTTTTGGTTCTCTTTTCACTGATGGAAATTTTGCCCATACTTTGACATTGGTCATTCGTGGACCCTCCTATTACCCCCTAATTACAGGCTCTTTATATCATGATGCCTATGTCCTCACCTTGCCCTTAGATAGCTTGTGTATAATCCATGTATCCAGTGTACCAAACATGAGCAGTCCCTCTCTTGCCAGACGTGCTGCCTCGGTATTATTTTCCAGCACCCACTTCAATCTCATGTTAACCTGCAATGAGCGGAAATAATTATGATATCGGAGGAAAAATAATTATGATATCGGAGGAGGAATAATTATGATATCGGAGGAGAAATAATTATGATATCGGAGGAGGAATAATTATGATATCGGAGGAGAAATAATTATGATATCGGAGGAGAAATAATTATGATATCGGAGGAGAAATAATTATGATATCGGAGGAGGAATAATTATGATATCGGAGGAGGAATAATTATGATATCGGAGGAGGAATAATTAATTGAGGACATTCCCAACGACATGATATAATTCACTCCGGCCGGCATTAATCCTAATATTATGTGGTGGTATTTTTTAACACCCATTTTAGTTTCATGTTGATCTGAAATAAAGAGGAAATACGAAATTGAAGGAATAAGTAATTGAGAATATTCTTACAACAGCTAACATATTAAAATTCTATTACAACAACACTACAGCTAATACATACACAGATGGAAATGAAGTAAACTTATGCTGTCGACTGTACCACGAATTTCTCGAATATCAAAGAGTATAATCTAACTCCAACTCACCTGTATAGTATATTCATAAGTATATTCATAAATATAATGTAAGTTCAACTCACCTGTATATTCATAAGTATACAGTATTCATAAGTATAATGTAAGTCTAACTCACCTCTATGTATATTCATAAGTATAATGTAAGTCTAACTCACCTCTATGTATATTCATAAGTATAATATAAGTCTAACTCACCTCTATGTATATTCATAAGTATAATGTAAGTCTAACTCACCTCTATGTATATTCATAAGTATAATATAAGTCTAACTCACCTCTATGTATATTCATAAGTATAATGTAAGTCTAACTCACCTCTATGTATATTCATAAGTATAATATAAGTCTAACTCACCTCTATGTATATTCATAAGTATAATGTAAGTCTAACTCACCTCTATGTATATTCATAAGTATAATATAAGTCCTTCTCACCTGTATATTCATAAGTTTAAGAACACTGCCTGCCAGGAATCTCTTACTGCGTAGGATCTTATACAGGATGGAACTCCCAAACCTAATGAGCTGCAAATTATTGTTAGTTGTTATTAATTCATTCTCTCCAATTCCTGTGTGTATTATACTGTAGGTTACAAGGTTAGGTAATGTTTTAACACACTGTAATTGTTTTAGTAATGTTTTAACACACTGTTATAATGTTTTAGTGATATTTAAACACAGTGTAATAATGTTTTACTGATATTTAAACACAGTGTAATAATATTTTAGTAATATTTAAACACATTATAACACAGCAAACACAATTTCTCCTTAATAATAATAACAACACCGTTAATTTTTTACAAGAGTTAGGTATATGTTATGTTCACCAACCTTCATAGTAAAGGAACGGTTCCACTGTTTTACGAGTGTGTCTGAACGCACGTCCTTCCATGTGATGAAGTTGTGTAGAGGTTTGTCTGTGTTTTTATTCCATGTGATGAAACTTGCCCTCTGTGTACTCACACCCAAACACCGGATGTCCTTGGCGGAGAGTTTAGCATCTGTGGAGGGATGGATGGATAGAATGGATGGAGAAGGGAAGGGAAGGGGTAATGAGGAAAAGGAAGAGAGAGAGAGAGAGAGAGAGGGATGGATGGAATGGATAGAATGGATGGAATGGATGGATGGATGGATAGAATGGATGGATAGAATGGAAGGATGGATGGATAGATGGATGATTGGAATGGATGGATGGATGGATAGAATGGATGGAATGGATGAGTGGAATGGATGGATGAAATGAGACCCAAACACTGTATGTCCTTAGCTGATAGTTTAGCATCTGTGGATGGATGGATGGATAGAATGGAAGGATGGATGGATAGAATGGAGGGATGGATGGATAGAATGGAGGGATGGATGGATAGAATGGATGGATAGAATGGATGGATGGATGGAATGGAGGGATGGATGGATGGAATGGATGGATGGAATGAGACCCAAACACCGGATGTCCTTGGCGGATAATTTAGCATCTGTGGAGGGATGGATGGATGAAATGAATGGATGGATGGTTATTAATATGACCAGATAATTGCATTCTGAACCAGTTTTTATTCCAACAACAACATACATAATTTACAATACAAGAACTATGTCTGTCCTCTCTGTATAAAAATAGTCTTACAACTTTACTATAGCTAATATATACATACATACATACATACATACAGGTGGAAATGAAGCGAACTGTAAATTTAATATAAAGCATTTTTCAACTATCTACCTCTCAGCTAACCCTCTTTTTAATAATTTTGTGTTGGTAAATCTGGAGCAACTGAATCCTCCAAACTATTCCAAGCAACAACAACAACAACAACAGAACACCATTATTTTTGTTCATTTGGTCCTGTTGTTTCCTGGCATACTTTGGAGGAATCAAGGCACTCCAATGTAAACAAAAGTGAATTACCACCTTAAATGACCGTGTGTGTGATGTAGTCAGAAAATTGGTGATAAATGAGTCCTTCAAATATTGCTATGAAACACACACACACACACACACACACACACACACACACACACACACACCTATATGGAAGGAGATTGTTTGTTTCATGGCATAGTCAGGAGGAATCAGAAGCCTCCGAACACACACACACACACACACCTATATGGAAGGTGTGTGTGTGTGTGTGTTTGTTTGTTTCATAGGAGGAATCAGAAGCCTCCAATTTTCATACACAATCACCGGGTCCTTTTAATTAAGCAAGTTGTGACAACCTAAACACACTATGTAAATAACAACCAATAATAAGCCTTACTTGATAATGCTGCTCTAATAACATTTACAAAGTTATGCCACACTTCTTCTGGCTCCATCTCAACCCAACCCGTCTCAAGGTAAAGAAGGTTAATCTGAGAACAAAAATATACAGTACAGGCATAGGAATTATTATTTATTATATTATAGCATAGCAGCAGGTACTGTATATCTTAAAAAATCATTATTTATTATATAGCATAGCAGAAGGTACTGTATATCTTAAAAAATCATTATTTATTTTATAGCATAGCAGGTATATTTACAAAGCTAAATGCAGCTAAACGGTAATCTTTTATTTTTTATTTTTTAGCATTATTTATTATATAGCAGTAGGTACATGTATATCTACAAAACTAAATTAATTAAAGTTCAGCCTATAGTCTTTCTATTGTGTATGATTATTAAATTGGAAAAGGATTATTTTTGTTGTTATTATTTGATTATGTTGTAATAGTTTCTTTGAAAACGGGAAATGGGTTTTATTATGATGTTGAAACGTTACATGAAGACTGATTTTCACTTACTGTAATAAGGTATGAAATTTATTCTTGTGATAATTACAATACTCTCTGCTGTGGTATCAATTTATCTATTTATTTACCTGCCACAATCAATCTATCTACCTCTATCTATCTATCTATCTATGTGCCTGCCTCAAAATATATATCTACCTCAATCTATCTATCCATCTATCTACCTAATTACCTCAATCAATCAACCTACCTGCATCAATCTATCTACCTCAATGAATCTACCTGCCTTAATCTATCTATGTACCGTACCTCTATCTATCTACCTCAATGAATCTACCTGCCTTAATCTATCTACCTCAATGAATCTACCTGCCTTAATCTATCTACCTCTATCTATCTACCTCAATGAATCTACCTGCCTTAATCTATCTATGTACCTCTATCTATCTACCTCAATGAATCTACCTGCCTTAATCTATCTACCTCTATCTATCTACCTCAATGAATCTACCTGCCTTAATCTATCTATGTACCTCTATCTATCTACCTCAATGAATCTACCTGCCTTAATCTATCTATCTACCTCAATGAATCTACCTGCCTTAATCTATCTATGTACCTCTATCTATCTACCTCAATGAATCTACCTGCCTTAATCTATCTACCTCTATCTACCTGCCTTACCTTTTCCTGAGCCCTTCCCACCACCTCTGCCCGCCTGTTGTACACCAAGCATCGCATAGTGGTGGTGCCCAAATCAAGACTCGCCACGTAGCCACCGCCGCCCTCCCCCTCGTCTTCGTTACAATTTCCCACGCCATCGTTGTCGGTCGTCGGGTCGTGTCCGGGCACCGGGTCGAGTCGAGGCGCCGGGGGGTCGAGTCGAGGCGCCGGGGGGTCGAGTCGAGGCGCCGGGGGGTCGGTATTCAGGTCACTCGGCTCGGGTCGCCCCATCTTTGCTTGCTTGCGTGTGTGATTTTTTGTCGCCACATCAATTCACACTCTTGTAGTTTTCATTCTTGCTGTTGCTGCCCTGTAATAATAATAATAATAATTTGTTAATTTAAATATAAATAATAACAAATTAAAGTAGTCTGTATGGTTTAATTTGTTGTATACTGTATTTAGAATTTACTTTCATAATACCGTACCCAAACAAAACACGAATAAAAGTACAGTATTAAATTCGTCGTATATTTAGCATTTTACTTTCATAATACACCGTAACCTTCTGAAATACAGATAAAACTACAGTATTAAATTGAGCAGTTTATATTGAGCAGTTTACTTTCATAAAACCGTACCCAAATTAAACACGAATAAAAGTACAGTATTAAATGCGTTGTATATTTAGGATTTACTGTTAAATACCGTACCCTAATGAAACACGAATAAAAGTACAGTACAGTATTAAATTAGTCGTATATTTATTTAGGATTTACTGTTAAATACCGGACTCACTCAAAATGCGGATACAATTTTGACGGACTCATACCACAGATATTTTTGCTGTCGGATAATAGTTTTGCATTGGATAGAAAAAAATTGTGTATTATTGAAGGTTAAAACGTCATAATTATCTCACGCACCCGAAAAGCTATCACACACACACACACACACACAACTAAAATGGTAAAAATAAACACACACACACAAATAACTAAAATGGTAAACACACACACACAACAAACATCTAAAATGGTAAAAATAAACACACACACACAAATAACTAAAATGGTAAACACACACACACAACAAACATCTAAAATGGTAAAAATAAACACACACACACAAATAACTAAAATGGTAAACACACACACACACAACAAACAACTAAAATGGTAAACACACACACACACACACACAAAATGCAGTCTACACTTACTGGAGCAAGGGTAAAAGCACACACAAACACACACACACACACACAAAACGCAATCGACACCTAACTGGATGATGCAAGGGTACAAACAGATAAAAAGGTAAAACACACACACACACACACACACACACACACACACACACACACACACACACACACACACACACACAAAACGCAATCGACACCTAACTGGATGATGCAAGGGTACAAACAGATAATAAGGTAAAAAACACACACACACACACACACACACACACACACACACACACACACACACACACTCAAACATATTTATTAATCTTGGGAGCATCAGTGATAACAAAATATAAAAGCCTTTCTCGACCTTGTCTTCCGAACATGTGATCGCTGATAAGAAATTATTATCAGTTGAAGATATAATACTTAATTGGTTATTCATTCACTTTTATTTTAATTATTAAGGTGTAGTTAACTTTTATTTTAATTATTAATGGGTAGTTAACTTTTATTTTAATTATTAATGAGTAATTCACTTTTATTTTAATTATTAATGGGTAATTCACTTTTATTTTAATTATTAATGGGGGGGGGTAATTTACTTTTATTTTAATTATTAATGGGGGGGGGGTAATTCACTTTTATTTTAATTATTAATGGGTTATACACATTTATTTTAATTATTAATGGGTTATACACATTTATTTTAATTTTTAATGGGTTATAACACATTTATTTTAATTATTAAGGTGTAGTTAACATTTATTTTAATTATTTAGGTGGTAATACACTTTTTTTTAAATTATTAATGGGATTATACATTTTTATATTTATTATTAATGGGGAACTGGGTAATACACTTATTTTAATTATTAATGGAAATAATTCACTTTTATTTTAATTATTAAGATGGTAATACATTTTTGTTTTTATTATCAAGGAGTAATACATTTTTATTTTTATTATCAAGGAGTAATACATTTTTATTTTTATTATTAATGTGGTAAATCACTTTTTTTTGTTTACATTGGAGTGCCAGGAAACAAACAAACAGACAGGACCATAGGAACAAAAATAATGGTGTTTGTTTTGTTATTGTTGCTTGGAATAATTTGGAGGAATCATTTAACTCCAGATTTACTAATGCTAAAAAAACTGACACGCATATCTATTTTTATCAATATTCAGATATAAATAAATAGATATAAGTAATAGTAATAGATATAAATTTTGTACGGTAATTATTTATTCTAATGCCGTTTTCTATTACGATGTTTAAATTTCTTTACCCAATAATTTATGACATTCTCAGACACTTTTCTTCTATGGCATTTTCTTCGGGAATGACCCATTTCCAAAATAGGTCATATTCAAATGGGGTATTTTGAAATTAACCCGACCTTACTTGACCTAACCTAGACCGCAGCAGACTACCAAGACCTAACCTAACCTGGACAAACAAACTACCGGGACCTAACCTGGGCAGACTACAGGGACCTAACCTGGGCAGACTACAGGGACCTAACCTGTACAAACTACCGGGACCTAACCTGTACAGACTACCTGGACCTAACCTGTACAGACTACCTGGACCTAACCTGTACAAACTACCTGGACCTAACCTGTACAGACTACCTGGACCTAACCTGTACAGACTACCGGGACCTAACCTGTACAAACTACCAGGACCTAACCTGGACAAACTACCGGGACCTAACCTGTACAGACTACCTGGACCTAACCTGTACAAACTACCGGGACCTAACCTGTACAGACTACCGGGACCTAACCTGTACAGACTACCGGGACCTAACCTGTACAAACTACCAGGACCTAACCTGGACAAACTACCGGGACCTAACCTGGGCAGACTACCGGGACCTAACCTGTACAAACTACCGGGACCTAACCTGTACAAACTACCGGGACCTGACCTGGACAGACTACCGGGACCTAACCTGGACAAACTACCGGGACCTAACTTGGACAAAATACAGCGAAATAACCGGATCTGGCAACACTGCTAGTTACGGAACGGCAATATTCTAAATACCATAAATTCTGGGGAATATTTTTACAAGTTGCCACAATTCGATTTCAAAATTTTTACTATTACCAGTGTTTATATTTCACTATTACACACACACACACGTACATACACACATACACACACGTACACACATATACATACACACACACACACACACACACACACACGTACATACATACATACACACATACACACACACGTACATACACATATACACATACACACACGTACACACACATACATACACATACACACATATACATACACACACACGTACATACACACATATACATACACACACGTACACACACATACATACACATACACACATATACATACACACACACGTACATACACACATATACATACACACACACACACACACACATACATAATAACCTACAAATCAAAGCTGTAGGGTGAAAGGTGTTTGTTTGTTTGTTTGTTTGTGTTTGGCCTCGTTGGCGTTTGTGTCGTTTTTTTATTGTTGTTTACATTTTTAACGGGGCCTATTTATTTTTCTATTATTTTTATTTGTTTTTAATTGTTTGTTTGTTTGTTTATTTTGTATGTGTGTGTGTGTGCTTATTTTTAGTATATTTATATATATATATACACACACACATACGTACAGTACGCCTAATAAATACACACACACATACATAATATACATTCATACACAAACGTACACAAACAAAAATAAGATAAATAGTGAGTCTGTGCCTCTAAATAAGGGTTGGACTCCATTCTCTTTAGTCGTGATATTATAGAAAACTATTTATTTAAGGGGAAACTACTACACTTTAGATTTACTTACTAACACTTAATTAAGAGGTAATAAGAGAAAGAGGAGAAGGAGGAGGAGTAGATGAAATGAGAGAGAGAGAGAGAGAGAGAGTTTGTTTTGATGCTTTGAGTCAATCCTTGTAAGAGTTAAGAGAATAATTTATTTAGCTCAAACTTCAAACTATTTAGGGTATCATTTATTTATTTATCTATCTGTCTATCTATCTCTTTATTTATTTATTTATCTATCTATCTATCTCTTTATTTATTTATTTATCTATCTATCTATTATCTATATCTATCTATATTTATTTATCTATCTATCTTTATTTATTTATCTATCTATCTTTATTTATTTATCCATCTATATTTATCTATCTATCTATCTTTATTTATTTATCTATCTATCTATTTATCTCTATTAATTTATTTATCTATCTATTTATTTACATTGTTGGTAAATTGGGTAGAGAGAGGGAAGAGAGAGAGAGAGAGAGAGAGAGAGAGAGAGAGAGGAGGAGAGAGAGAGAGAGAGAGAGAGAGAGAGAGAGAGAGAGAAGAGAGAGAGAGAGAGAGAGAGAGAGAGAGAGAAACAATATTATACTAAAATAAAATAATGCACAGTGTTTGTTTGTGCTGGGTACACACACACACACACACACACACACACACACACACACACACACACACACACACACACACACACACACACACACACACACACACACACCACACACACACACACCCACCCACACACACACCTGACACACACACACACACACACACACACCTGCCATCCCTACCCACGACTTATGGGAGGTATGGTGGTCAATGTTTTCTGTTTTCCTTCACTCAAATTAGACACACTGCCCATCCTTCCTTCCTTCCTTCCTTCTCTCCTTCCCTCCTTCCTTCCCTCCTTCCTTCCTTCCTTCCTTCCTTCTCTCCTTCCTTCCCTCCTTCCTTCCTTCCTTCCTTCCTTCCTTCCTTCCCTCCTTCCTTCTCTCATACTCTTTCTTCCTTCCTCCTTTCCTTTTCTTATTTCTTCTCTCCTTCTTTCCTCCTTCATTCCTTCCCTCCTTCTTCTCTCCTTCCTTCCTTCTTTCTCTCATTTCTCTTACTCTTTCTTTCTTCTTTCCTTCCCTTTTTATTTTTCCTCCTTCCTTCTTTTCTCTCTCTCAATTCCCACCTCTCTTTTCCATGTCACATTTATCTTAACACACACACACCACACACACACACACACACACACACACACACACACACACACACACACACACACACACACACACACACACACTTTATTTCATGTATGTGTGTGAAAAAGGAATTAGATGTGTGTGTGTGTGTGTGTGTGTGTGTAAAAGGAATGAGATGTGTGTGTGTGTGTGTGTGTGTGTGTGTGTGTGTGTGTGTGTAACCGTGGTGGGTGGCAGTATAGTGGAGTAGGGGGGGTGCGGTTGAGGGGGGGGGGGAGGGGAGGGGTTTGGTCAGTCAATGGTCACCTGTCATGGTTGGTCAGCCCCCCTTTACTCCCCCCCTACTCCCCACTACCCCCCCTATACTCTGTGGTTACTTTGGGGGGGGGGAAGGGGGGGGAAGGAGAGGGATACCACCTTCACCTATCCTAACCTAAACTAACCTAACCTAACCTAACCTAACCTATTCTAACTTAACTTAACCTAAAACTAAACTAAACTAACCTAACCTATTCTAACCTAACCTAACCTATTCTAACTTAACTTAACCTAACCTAAACTAAACTAACCTAACCTATTCTAACTTAACTTAACCTAAACTAAACTAAACTAACCTAACCTAACCTATTCTAACTTAACTTAACCTAAACTAAACTAAACTAACCTAACCTATTCTAACTTAACTGTAAAAAATAGAAACACAGTAAAATTATAATGAAACAATAAAAATCTCTGTAAAGTTAGAAAACTGTAAAAAAAAAAAAAAAGCAAATAATAAATTTAATCAAACTGAAGTTAAAATGAAACAGTAAAACTAAAGTAAGTTACAAAATAGTAAAAAAAAAAAAATCAAACTGAAATTGAATGAAACAGTGAAATAAATAGTTACAAGACAGTAAAAAATAAAAGCAAACAATAAATCCAGTCAAACTGAAATTAAATGAAACCGTAAACTAAATTAAAGTTACAATACAGTAATACAAAAGCAAACAAAAGTTTAATCAAACTGAAATTAAGCAAAACAGTAAAACTAAAGTAAAATTACAAAACAGTAAAAAATAAAAGCAAACAATAAAGTTAATCAAACTGAAATTAAAATGAAACAATAAAACTAAAAGTTACAAAACAGTAAAAAATAAAGCAAACAAGTCAAATCAAACTAAAATTAAAAACAAACAGAAATCAAAATGAAACAGTAAATATAGAATCAAACAGTAAAATAAAATTTAAGCAAACTATGAGAAAACTAAATCAAAGCAAACTTATGTCATATTCTGTTGGTTATATAAATATTGTTTTATTTTTTATTTTTTTTGTTATATTTGTGGATTTGAGAAGCAATTTCATATCTCCAGGAAACGAGTTAAACAATTTAGGACCAAAATTAATTAAACTATTTTTAAACATTGTAGTTCTAAATACTGGACAAACAAGATTCACATTATTACTCCTAG
>JAWZYT010006143.1:2500-22500 GCA_034508575.1 Petrolisthes manimaculis
GTCATATAGATGTATAAAATATGGTGCCCCTGTATGTATATAGATGTATAAATATGGTTCCCCTGTATGTATATAGATGTATAAATATGTATGTATATAGATGTATATAATATGGAGCCCCTGTATGTATATAGATGTATAAATATGGAGCCCCTGTATGTATATAGATGTATAAATATGGAGCCCCTGTATGTATATAGATGTATAAATATGGTGCCACTGTATGTATATAGATGTATAAATATGGTGCCACTGTATGTATATAGATGTATAAATATGGTTCCCCTGTATGTATATAGATGTATAAATATGGTGCCCCTGTATGTATATAGATGTATAAATATGGTGCCCCTGTATGTATATAGATGTATAAATATGGAGCCCCTGTATGTATATAGATGTATAAATATGGTGCCACTGTATGTATATAGATGTATAAATATGGTTCCCCTATATGTACAGTATATAAATGTTACAGTGCCCCAAACAATACCTATCCACTCCAAACAACACATATTGTACTTCACACGCCCTGACCTTCCTCTCTGACCTTTTCTCCCTCGTTATCTCTGACCCCACGACAACGATACACCGGGTCAAAGGTCACCAGATATCAGATAATAGAATTAGGAGAAACGTAAAAAAAATAACGAGAGACTGAGACGTGAGTGTGGTTGTCTATTCAGTGTTGTGATAAATTATATACAGTTGTACACAGAAATTCGTGGTATAGCCGGCTCCACTGCCGTGAGGGCCACATCAGTGTTGTCAACGCTTACTTTCCCAGGCGTGAACGAGAGAGAGATGGTAATGGGGGTTGACAGTCTGGTATGGCTGAGCAAAACGAATGACAATGAAATAATAATCTGTATGTAATCATGTTTGTTTTTATGTGGATGCAACAATAGGCACCAAATGTATTAATTTGCTATATTTCATGGTGCAGAATATTACATTGTAGTGCTCCATAAATCAGGTTTTAATTATCTATTAAGATGATAAATGAAGGAGACCACAGTATGTGAACATATTCCATGCACATGTGGCCAGTTTATGTATACAGTATTCTGATAATATTAATATATTGGTAGCAGAGTCCTTTTCTTTACGCTGGAGTCAAACTCAGCATTGATATTTGCGAGTAACAACTTGTACCTTACTGATTTCTCTGACACTTGAAAAACAATGACAAAAAAACTGAGAACATTTGATAATCCAAACATCATTACCAACAACTATCCATCATTTGACACCTTTAATTATTATCTCAAATAAAACCGGGATAAGTAAATCCTATATATTGGTTGTAATGTATATATGGCTGTAATTAAATATATAGTCAAATATACAAATAAATGTTTAAACTGATAACAGAAACAATAGATAAATATAATGATAAAGAGGCAACCAACATCAAGCGAGTTTGGAGATTCTCATGGAGGGGGAAAGAGGGGGAAAGAGGGGGAGGAGGGGGGGGGGGAAGGGAGTGTCAGAACAACAATATTAATTCTGACCGTGACTGTACCGTGCCTGTCTCTTGATCCCTCATCCCCCCCCCATCCCCCATTAGCCAGCGGGTACCCCCCCCCCCCTTCTCTCCTCCCCTACACGGACCCCCTTCCTTCCCCCCCCCCCTCACTCAATCACTTCGGTAAATCTCATGTGTGTTTGATAGAGAGAGAGAGAGAGAGTTACATAGTTACATAGACTCACAGACCACAACAGACCTTACGGTCCACACGGGGTGATCTGATTAGAAGGCTACTGGTAGAGAATGAATTTCTCCCCAGTGATAAGGATAGCAAAGTAGAAGGCTCTCTCCCCACCCTCCACTCCCTCCGGCCTGAGCCGTACTGGAAATAAAGTTAGGAGTCAGAACCTTGTGGAGTTGGTAGAAAAAACTCCAAGGAAATTTTATAGGAAAGATAGAAAGTAGTTGAAATATGGCTAACTTGCCACCTGTAATGAGAGAGAGAGAGAATATCTATTTTGGCTTCTGTCCTCTTATTAGGTGAGTCAGGAGGAGTATATAAGTGGCCCTCACCTTCACCTTTCACACACACACACACACACACACACACACACACACACACACACACACACACACACACACTGTTGGCCTATTATTTTCACAGACACACTATTGAATTCTGAAGCATGTCATTAAGGTCGAATGTTTTGTTTACTTCGTGCGCTGGTTCGCCTTAATGGATGTGGGTGTGTGTATGAGAGAGAGAGAGAGAGAGAGAGAGAGAGAGAGAGAGAGAGAGAGAGAGAGAGAGAGAGAGAGAGAGAGAGAGAGAGAGAGAGAGAGAGAGAGAGAGAGAGAGAGAGAGAGAGAGAGAGAAAGTGGGGTGACGTGTGTGTGTGTGTAAAAGGGTATGCTTGCTATATCCTCCCTCCTACCTACCTACCTACATGTCTGTCTGTCTGTCTGTCTTCTATTGGTATCTCCCTCCTACCTCCTTACTTATCCTAACTTCCCTCCCATTCTCTTTCCTTCTTTCCCATCCTCCTTCCTTCCTTCCCTACCTTCCTATTTATTTCTTCCTTCTTCCCTCCCTTCTCACCTATCCCTGCCTCCCTCCTCCTTACCTATCCCTCCCTCCCTCCCTCCTCACCTATCCCTGCCTCCCTCCCTTCTCACCTATCCCTCCCCACCTCCTCCTCACCTGTCCCTACCTGCCTGCATTAGTGAAACAGTCTGGTCACCAATATAAACATCCCCGCCCTTCACACCATCAGGTAAAGTCCACAGGTATCCCAATCATTCTCACATCTCGGCTCAGCTCTGGTAATTAAGTTTTTATGGACGCACAGGTGTAAATAGCCATCAGGTGTGTGCGTGTGTGTGTGGGTATGCTTGGGTTTGTGAGTGTGTGTGTGTGCGTGTGTGTTGTTTGTATGTGTGTGTGTGTAATTAGTATAACTGTGTTTGAGCGTGTGTTTGTGTGTGTGTGTGTGTGCGAGCGTGACACACACACACACACACACACACACACACACACACACACACACACACACACACACACACACACACACACACACACACACACACACACACACACAGAAAAAAACACGAGAGAAGCACAACACGTGGAAACCTATTCGTTCTCTTGAGGTGACATGAATAAGGCTCATATTTCCCTAACCCCTTCATTAAGAGAGGTACTTATTAACTTGCTTAGAGGTGCATGAGGTGAAGGAAAAGGAGGAGGAGGAGGAGGAGGAGAAATGAGGGTGAGAGTGAGAAGGAGAAAGAGAAGGAGAAATGAGGGTGAGAAGGAGAAAGAGAAGGAGAAATGAGAAGAAGAAATGAGAAGAAAAAGGAAAAGGAGAAGAAGGAAGGAGGTTGAGAAGAAGAAGAAATGAGGGTGAAAAGGAGAAGAAGAAATGAGGGTGAGGAGAAGAAGAAATGAGAAAAAGATATGAGGGTGAGAAGAAGGAGAAATGAGGGTGAGAAGGAGGAGGAGGAGGAGAAATGAGGGTGATTTAAGTAAGTATATAACCTCTTGCCAAACTCAATCACCATACTTGCAAAACTGACACTGAACACACCCACACGATTTCTCAAAGTTGGATCAATATATTTTTCTCTTTCAGTCCTTGCAATAATGAGCTCAACTGAATAAGGAAGTGCAGAGAAGTGTATTAGTAAGAGTTGAGAGAGAGAGTTAGAGAGAGAGAGTTAGAGAGAGAGTGAGAGAGAGAGTGAGAGAAACAGACAGACAGATAGAGAAAAAGTGAGTGAGTGAGTGAGACAGACAGACAGATAGATAGAGAAAGAGTGAGTGAGTGAAAGTGAGTGAGTGAGTGAGTGAGTGAGTGAGTGAGTGAGAGTGAGTGAATGAGTGAGTTATAGTAGGTGTGTTGTCATGTTTCGTGTGTGTGTGTGTGTGTTTGTGTGTCACTCGTGATATTCGTTCCGCTACACTTCCTCTCTGGTATCCATCGTGTTTTGTTTCTCTTTGTGCCCTGCCTTGCCTTGCCTTGCTTGCCCTGCCTATGACTTACCTTACCCTGCCCTGCCCTACCCTGCCCTACCCTGCCCTTCCCTACCCTGCCCTACCCTGCCCTTCACCACACAATAGAAAACTGCAAAAGATTTGTTGCTTCATTCTGTTTTTCAACCCCCACTCATTGTTAAAATACCCCTCCCACCCCCCATACTCACTCCACCCACACCATCTGTCCTACATCCCCAGCCCCGTTCCACCCACTCCAATATCTGCCCCCATTTCTTCCCCAACCACCCTATTCGGCCCACTTTCCCTTAATTCTTTCTCACACCCTTAATTCTTTCCCACTCATCCCATTTCTGCCCCCACTCATGCCCCACTTCCCTCCATTTTTCCCCACCCACTCGTTAGCCTTGTTTCACCTGACATAAACCATTCAAATTCTCCGTGTTTTGCGTGACTTTTTAATTCATATGAAACCTTTATAAATACCATAGCCTGATCAAATTAATAAGGGATTATTCATTATTCATATTAAGGGGGAAGTTTTGTGTTGGTAAATCTGGAGCAACTGAATCCTCCAAACTATTCCAAGCAACAGAACACCATTATTTTTTGCTCTTCTGGTCCTGTTTCCTGACAAATTTGTGAGGAATAAAGACACTCCAATGTACCAAAAAAATAATTACCACATTAAACTCTTATTAGTAACACTTTCAATATTATGGTTGTGGTTTTAACAGTACAATATATCTGAAGTTTGGTTATATTTTTGGCTCCCCTTTCCTGCATTCTTTTCCTCCCCCCCCCCGCCCCCCCCTCCTGTGTGTCACGCTTTAACCCCTACCCTACCTGCTGACCTGACCTCTCCCCTCCTCTCTCCCCTCTCTCCCCTCCCCTTGTATGTCTCCCCTTCCATCCCTCTCTCCCTCTTTTTTCCCCTCTCCCCTCCTCTCTCCTCTCCTCTCTCCCCTCCTCTCTCCCCTCCTCTCTCCCCTCCTCTCTCCCCTCCTCTCTCCCCTCCTCTCTCCCCTCCTCTCTCCCCTCCTCTCTCCCCTCCTCTCTCCCCTCTTCTCTCCCCTCCTCTCTCCCCTCCTCTCTCTTCCCCTCTCTCCCCTCCCCTTGTATGTCTCCCCTTCCATCCCACTCTCCTCCTTTCCCCCTCTCCCCTTCTAGCCCCCTTCCTTCCCCCCCTACCCTAGTACCCTATATGGTGTTGAAAGAAAATCCATTGGTTGATCTGATTTGCTCACCACACACACACACACACACACACACACACACACACACACACACACAGTAAAGGTCTGTATTATTCAAGGCTTCCTTCTCCTTCACCCTCACCTCTGCCTTACCCCACCCAACACAACACAACACAACCCAACCTAACCCAACCTAACCCCTCCCTTTTGTACTTGATCCTTACACCCTATACAGTACATACATACATACATACATACCGGTATAAAATTAGTGTGTGTGTGTGTGTGTGTGTGATGTGTGTGAGGTATGTTTTTAAAATGATGTTTTATTGTCAAACATAAAGTAAACTTGTAACAGTATAGATTCTCTGTTGTTTCTGTTCTGTCACGAAGGACTATAATAATAATAAATCATCCTGTCAAACCCAAATAATGCTGAGTGTGTGATAGAGGTTTGACGTGAAGATAAGGTCAGGTCAGGTCAGGTGGGGCGTGGCGTGGCTGAACGACCTCCAATGACCCCTTTTGACCTGCTGTGTGTGTCTGTGTGTGTCTGTGTGTGTGTATGAGGCAAGGTCAGGTGGTTGGTTGGCACTCGTGGGTCGTGACTTGTGAGGTCCTTGCTGGAGTTGACCTTGTGAGTGCAGAGGTGGTGACATAAAGGTGACAACTGACCTGGTAATCGAATCCAATCCATATATATATATTAAGGGGAAGGAATACAAAGGTGAAGGAGACGAGGAGGGTGAGCAACGATAGAGAGATTTGTATATGGAATGGAAGGTGAAAAAGTGAAGGTTGATGATATATATAAATGGATAGATGGATTGATGGATAGATAGATAGATAGATAGATAGATAGATAGATGGATTGGTAGATAGATGGATTGATGGCTTGATGGATAGATAGATAGATAGATAGATAGATAGATAGATAGATAGATAGATAGATAGATAGATAGATAGATAGATAGATAGATAGATAGATAGATAGATAGATAGATAGATAGATAGATAGATAGATAGATAGATAGATAGATAGATAGATAGATAGATAGATAGATAGATAGATAGATAGATAGATAGATAGATAGATAGATAGATAGACAGATAGACATAGATAGTTATAATAGAGAAAGAGAGAGAATGTGGGCAAGAGGGGCGGGCAGGAGTGAAAACAAATATATTCCCTAAATCTTTTGGTTGAACTTATAAAGAACATAATATTACGATGCAACCTTAACTCAGTAAATGCTAAAGGGTTCTATGTACTCACACTTTACTGCACGCAATCGTGTGTGTGTGTGTGTGTGTGTGTGTGTGTGTGTGTGTGTGTGTGTGTGTGTGTGTGTGTGTGTGTGTGTGTGTGTGTGTGTATGTGTATGTGTGTGTGTTCATATAAAACTGTGTGTATTTGTAGTTGCTTGCTTGTGTGTACATACGTGTGTACTCTGGCGTGTCTACATGGAGTGTGCTTACTGTGTGTGTGTGTGTGTGTGTGTGTGTGTGTCGGAGTCCTTGTCCTTGTGTGTGTGTGTGTGTGTGTGTGTGTGTGTTCAAGTGCACGTGTGCGAATTTGCTCATGTCATTGTGTTTGTCCTGTATGTTTACTTGTGCTGTACCGTATCGAGGTTGTATGTGTGTGTGTGTGTGTGTGTGTGTGTGTGATTTCATTTTGAACTAAATTTATCATATTCGTATTTTTGTGTTCATTATTTTTGACGGGCATTCGTATTTCTTTTAAGATGAAGTTATTGTACCAGTTCGTATCATTCCTAATTTAGTTCATTATACAAAACAATGCGTGAATTTATTTGACTAAACTGATTTATATATATATTTATTTATTATTTTTTTTTACACAATTAGTCTGTTTTATGGACTGACTGTTCTTCATTATACACTTTGTTAATTTAATATTTAACTTTTTTAATATTTAACTTGTTTAATATTTAACTTTTTTAATATTTAACTTGTTTAATATTTAACTTTTTTAATATTTAACTTGTTTAATATTTAACTTTTTGAATTTATATTATTGTTATTCCTTATCATTGACGTCGCGTTGCATCATAATCGAACGTCTTACAAAACTCACACCTCATCTTAGAAAACGTCTTGTTGTGCCACTTACAAGAAACGTTTTTATGAGACGTCGTGTGAGGCTGTAATTATAATCCAGGAACGTTTTGACAGTGTTGGAGGTGTGGTTGTTGGTGTTGTTGTTGGTGTTGGTGTGGTTGTTGTTGGTGGTGTTGTTGGTGTTGTTGTTGGTGTTGTTGTTTTTGTTTTTGGTGTATCTGGTGGTGTCTGTGGTGGTATGTTAACACGTGTCAGCTGATGTGAAGTCGCCTGTTTTTTTCATTAGTCTTGGCTCGTATCAAATGTCACTCCTGTTTGTCAGTATTTTGTGGTCGGGTTTTTTCCTTAAATACTTACATCACTCGTCATGTCGTGTGTTTGGTGTTTGTTGACATTTGTTGTTGTTGTTGTTGTTGTGTGTTTGTGACAAGTGTTTTCGTGTTTTAGATTTTTTTTTTTTTTTTTTTTAGATTTCTCGTGTTTCTATTTGTTTTCATCTTGTTATTGTTTGTTTAATGTTTAATGTTTGTTTTTTTCATTTTATTCTTCGTGTTATAGTTTGCGTTTGTTTTCCCTTTCACATTATTCAAGTGTTGATACGTTTTTGGCTTTATGGTTTTATTTATGTATATAATTTTCATTTTTAATTACACCACCCCCACCTCCACCCACATTATTATTCACCATCCACATCCACCTACACCCCCACCCACATCCACCTCCATCCACACCCATCCACCATCCCCGCCCCTGACCTTTTCCTGCCTCAAGCACCTATCCATTACCTCTCCAGTACATTACCACTCTGCATAGGTCACGGGGTCAAGGTTTTAGTAGAACTGGATGGATGGGGTGTCGTCTGATTTTCACGTATTTTCAGATCTGTGTGTGTGTTTTTTTTTTTTTTTTTTTTTTTTTTTTTTTTTTTTTTTTGTCGTTGTGTTCGAGTGCGTTTTTTTTTTTTTTTTTTTTTGTAGTTTTTTTTTTTTTTTTTTTTTTTTTTTTAGCCACGCTCTTTCCATAATAGAGGATGTTTCGTGGCAATGTTTGAAGGACTCATTGAACTCCAATTTTCAGTTTAATAAAGGGAGTGTAAATAAAGGTGATTAATATTATAGCAGAGGTTTATTAACAAAACATTAAATCACATGTTGTGTAAAATAATTATATGTATGAATGAACAAATTAGTGATAACAGTTAAAAAAGAAATATATAGTCGTTCTTACATACATACATACATACATACACACATACTGTACACACATACATACATTCATACATACTGTACACACATACATACATACATTCATACATACTGTACACACTTACATCAATACAAATATACCATATAAACATGTATACCATAATATTATATTGCATTTATATATATATATATGATTTTTTCTTAAACATTAAACAATATACAAGTGAAATGTACATGACTATTGTAAACAAATGCAGCGTCATTTATTAACAAAATAATATATATACCGTATACATATATAATTATTTTTATAGATATACATAATAACATACAATATAAAACATTAATTGTTCTTTTACTGTCACTATATGAGTATCACTATATTCAGTTTTTCATCCTTGAATTTTCACCTTATTATCTGTACATGTTAAGATAATATAACTATCTTATTATAATGTATTTATTAACGTAAATCCTTGTCGAGTTCTTTCCGTTCTGTGTGTTTTTTTTTTTTTTTTTTTTTTTAGCTTTTTCTACAGCTCTTAACATAATTATCACTTTTTTAGCTGTCACAAGTTCACAACCTACAATGGCAGGCAGGTGTTGTTAGCTCCGTATCTCATTGTAGCTGGATTACCGTAGTGTCTGTTTATTCACTGTCAATATTCATTTCACTGTTATATTTAGGCTGGTAGTAGTGTTATGTATGTCACCATCACAATACTGTTTCCTCGTCAAATAGATTTCTTTCGTGGATTGGGCAAAAAAAAAAAAAAAAAAAAAAAAAAAAAATATCGTGTCGACATTTTTTATCTATGTAACAAAATTTCCACATCCTAACCACTCGTATCACACACAATAAAACCTAACATTACTTACATATAATCACTGTAAGTTGATGAATTACAAGACAACAAACAAACAAACAAACAAACATTACTCTTAATCACATTTTAATTAAGGAAAATGGAGAAGGCTAATGATTCCTCGTGGCATACTTTGAAGGAAAAATACAGAGACCATCCCCCAAGTCACCCCAATTAAAGAATCCCTCCCCCCCCACCCAACCCCCAACCCCCCACCCCCACCCCCACCCCCACTCTTAATACAATGATCACAGCTGTTAATTAAATCACTCACTGTCTATTAGAAGTGGAGAGAGAAGCCAAGTGTGTGTGTGTGTGTATTGTATTGTGTTATGAATGAAATTAATAGTAGTCACTCACTCACTCACTCACTCACTCTTTCACTCACTCACTCTTTCACTCACTCACTCTTTCACTCACTCACTCTTTCACTCACTCACTCTTTCACTCACTCTTTCACTCACTCTTTCACTCACTCTTTCACTCACTCTTTCACTCACTCTTTCACTCACTCTTTCACTCACTCACAGACAAACCACCTCACTCGTAATGATTAAATAATATGAGTCTGTGTGAGAATGAGACTGTGCACATGAAAATTACAGACACACTAAAAGAAAGTGAGGATGATAATAAAATAAAATATAAAAATAGAGAAAAAACAAAAAAAGCAAGGATGATGATAAAAGAAAATATAAAAATAGGGAAAAAACAAAAGAAAGCAAGGATGAACACGTGCAAATATAAAAATAGACATACTCACACACACACGAAAAAAAAAAAAAAAAGCGAGGATGAGAATAAGCAAATATGAAAATAGAAATTAAACAAAAGCAAGGAATTACAAAGTATAAACAGACAGACAGACACTTTCGAATTTTTTTTACAATAAAGACAGATAGACCAAGAATGAACTACTATAGACATGTATGTAAAAAAAAAAAAAAAAAAAAAAAATTGAACACACAGGCAAAGAAACTATAAACAGAAAAAATAATAGGACTTTAAATAAACACACCCATAGATAGTAAGACAAACTGCATGACATAAAAAAAATATATATACAAGGAAAAATATTGATTAACTATTTATCATATTTCAAATTTCAATGTTATATAAAAAAAAAAAATAATAACAATAATCTTTCGTCTACATCAACACGCATGAAATATTTTGTTGTTGTTTTTGTTTTTTATTTACATTATGGTATGTATGGATTAAAAAAAAGTTGATGATTATAATGATATCATCCGTTCTCCGTCCTCAGGTTAGATTTGCTCCGTTTTTTTGCTGTAGATTCATTGGTGATATATTTTTTTTAGAGACGTATGTATGTGTATGTATGTATAGTCTTAATGAGCTAATAATACTTGTCTCGGCTTGCTCTTTCTCTCTTTCTCTCTTTCTCTTTTTCTCTTTCTCTCTCTCTCTCTCTCTCTCTCTCTCTCTCTCTCTCTCTCTCTCTCTCTCTCTCTCTCTCTCTCTCACTCTCTTTCTCTCTCTCACTCTCTTTCTCTCTCTCACTCTCTTTCTCTCTCTCTCTATTTCTCTCTCTCTCTCTCTCTCATGAACAAAGTCACTTATTTTCACTTTATAAGCCACCTGTCATATTATAATTATTATCAGTTATCCTTCCTTATCTTTTATTCCTTCTCATTATTATTATTAGTATTATTTTCCGTCTTACACTCCAGTCATTTATTTTATTTACAGTATTTTGTTTTAATTAATGTTTTAGTTTTATAAGATTTTCTCATGCAAATCATAAGTATTCATTCAATTTTTATCACATTTAGATAAAGGGATTTTAATTTTACTCTCGTCAGGAAATTACAAGAGAGTTACTGCTTCCTCCAATCTATGCCAGCCAGGAAACACACACACACACACACACACACACACACACACACACACACACACACACACACACACACACACACACACACACACACACACACACACACACGGTACAACATCAACAAACTGGCTGGGGAACTACTCTTTATTTTTTATTTTTGTTGGCATAGTTTGGAGGAGTCTGTAGCCCCTCAAATATTTACCATCCAGAGAATACGGTATGTAATCCTTTAATTCAGACACAGATCACATCAAGTGGTTCAATATTATAATGACTATTGATTATTTATATATATGACTATAATGACTATGGGTAATTATTTATGAAGCATATTATTACTTCACATTCTTATTTCCTTTGTTTTGATGCTTACAAAATGCAGCAAATTCAACGACTGTGAACTCGATCTTGTTAGCAAAGTTTCTCATTAATTATGGAACCCTGTGATGTAGCCAGAAAATTGGATATAAAGGAGTGCTTCAAATATTGCCACGAAACACCACCTATATGGAAGGAGTGTGTTTCGTGGCATAGTCAGGAGGAATCAGCAGCCTTCAATTTCCATACACTATCACAGGGTCCTTAATTAAGACTCAAAATTGTGTATATTGTTAGCCAGGGGTGTGTTCGATCCCTATTCAGCCAGTGTAATTTATTGGATCATTGCTACAGTATTAATTAAACCTTTTATAAAGTGTCTTGCATGCTGGCTCAAAGTCTATAGTATACCAATATAATTATTATGCCTCTTAGTTTCGCACCTCCATGTAGCAATTCCCTCTGGTCACCTCAAGAGAATATCCCCTGAGAGTTTGTGTAGCCATTACCTCAAGGCCTTGCCAATGTGAGACATGTGCTTTTCTGTAAACTGATATGTATGACTCTGATAATGGCTTGTATACGGGCGGGTCGACACATACGGTATTCGTAAAGTGAAGTAGGTGTCCATGTTGTGTTTTGCTTAGTGCCTCAGTGACTTATCAAGACCCGTTAGAGTCTTCTTCAACACATCCTTCTGGAGGTCTGCAGTTGGTGAAGGCAAAGGACCCATCACTTCTGACGAGGCCACGAGACAAAGTTCCCTCGTTGTCCATGTGTTCCCATCGCCGTAGTACTTGTGACAAACTGCCCAGGCCTCCTATTGAGATGCTCTCCCTCATCCTGTTCCCTCTTCTTTCACTTTTGTTCTTTGTCGTTGGATTTTCAGGTGGAGGCTCCTGATCAGGGCGGCGGATTACAGAGACCCCTGCGTCTGGAGCCTGAGGATTAATGTGAAATAAGACGTCATGGTCTGGTCTGAGAACGGATATATCAGGGTCATCAGAGCTGATAGTGGCTGAGGCTATCACTTTGCCCCTCTGGACTGAGAATCCCTGTAGTACCTTGAGTGGTGTCACACCTCCTTCAGGGGGTGGTACTATGGTCACACCACTGGTTTTATTTCCAGTCCAATTGTGGTTCCTGCTGCTAGTCAGTGTCAGTGGTCTTCGTGACACCTTCATCCCAATTTTGCTCCTGATGGAGGTGGTATTAGTTGTGTCTCCTACAGCCCCTCCTCTGTCCGTCCTTTGGCCTTCCCAGTTTTCACCAGCACCAGGACTGTGGCCTGTGGAAGGAGGAGGGTTTCGGTTTATATTATGGGAAGAACTTCCACTTGGCTGCCTTGGCAATGCTGGCCTGGTATTTCTAAGAGCAGCACCAGTGTTGGAAGGTGTTGGAGTAACTCTAGGTGACACAATTGTCCCTGATGACCCAATACCCAGCCCCAGTCTACTAGTGTCTGGTCTGGCAGTGTTGGGTACTGAGTTCCGACTTGTGCCAGTTCCTGAAACACTCCCTGACACCATTGGAGGAGGATTATTTGCTGGATTCTCAGAAGCTGTTGATTCAGCAGCAGCTGCTGCCACTGCTGCTGCTGCTGCTGCCACTGATGCTGCTGGTGGTGGTGGAATGGTAACAGTAGGTTGGTTCCTTAGACCAGACTGGCCATTGTTGAAGTTATTTATTACACGAGTATTATCAGTGCTGCTTCTTCCCGTGTTGGACTTGTCACTAGTAGGAATGTTCGTTCCTCTGTTGAAATCTTCATCATTTCTATTGTTACTGACTCCACCATTAAAGTTTCCTCTGGTACCAGTCGTACTTAGAACCCCAACACCTCTTCCCTCAGTGTTACCAGCATCAATATTCCCACTTCTGTTACCAGTGTTTCCAATGCCAGTACTGAGTGTTCCACTTCTACTGCCACCAGCATTGATAATTCCATCCCTACTTCCAGTGTTACTTACAACAGCATTGAAATTCCCACTTCTGCCACCAGTCTGATCATTACCAGTATTGAAAGTAGCACCTCTGCCAGCATTGTGGTCTGTGCCTGTATTGACATTACCAGTTCTGCCACCAGTAGTACCAGCATTATGGTGGGGTCCTCCTCCACTGCCACTATTAACACCAATACCACCAGTTAGGCCAGTATTAAAGTTTCCACCTCTAGGGGCTGTACCAAAGCCACTATTGGGACCAGAAACAGATTTATCACCATTAGTAGATATACCACCAATATTTCCAACCCCAGTATTCACATTCCCAGTATTCCTGAAGGTACTGACGCCACTGTTCCTACTGCCAGTGATGAAAGGTAACTCACCTTCTGTGTCTGTTCGTCTGTTGCTGCCACCTGTGTTGATATTTCCACCACCACCACTACCAACACCACCAATACTTCTAAACCCAGTATTCACATTTCTGTTGCTATTGTTGCTAGTATTGATCCCAGTGTTTCTACTGCCTGTAGTGAAAGGTATCCCACTTCCTGTGCTGCTCCCTCTATTGGGGCCACCTGTGTTAAATTGTCCACCAATATTTCCATTATTCAAAATTCTACTACCTGTGATACCTACACCAGTATCCCTACCACCTGTGTTGAAGGTTGATTTGCTCCCTACAACAGTGCCTAAGTTAGTGCCAGCTGTGCTACCAGTGCCACGACCACCTGTGACACCAGTGGCTGCTGTACCTGGGGTGAAGTTGGTGTCACTACTTGGTCTGTTCACACTGCCACTGCCACCTCCAATTCTTGAAGCTCCATTGTTATTACCGGTTGCTGCACTTTGGGTAGTCACGCCTCCATTTCCAAAACCAGCATTTAAGTTTCTACTGTTGCCTGCTCTGCTCCCAGTTGGACCAATTCCTGAACCTATGAAGCTCACGTCAGCTCTTCTCGTTTCCCCGATTAGTGTGGGTCGGAATGTTGTGATGGGTATACCTGAGTTGTCTTGTTGTGGTGTGTTGATGTTCCCTGTAGGTGTGTTTAGCCTGCTGCCTGGGCCACTACTGCCTGGGCCACTTACAGGAACAGTGTTAGGAACTCTGCCGGCTGTGGCTGAACTGCCTCCTGTTTGGGTGTTGAAACCAGCATTTGGAGTGTTGCGGCTGCCTGTTGCTGCATTGAACCCTCTATTTCCAGTATTGAAGCCTCCAGCTGCACTATTTCTTGTGCCTGTTCCAGTACTTTGACTACCGGTTTTCGCACCAAAGTTTCCAGATCTTGTTCCTGTTGGACGATTAAAGCCTCCAGTTGCTGAGTTTTGAGTTCCTGTTGGAGTACTAAAGCCTCCAGTTGCTGTGTTTCTACCACCTGTAGTTCCAGTATTTCTACCACCTGTAGCAGCAGTATTGAAACCTCCAGTTCCAGTATTTCTACCACCTGTAGTACCAGTATTGAAGCTTCCAGTTCCAGTATTTCTACCACCTGTAGTACCAGTATTGAAGCTTCCAGTTCCAGTATTTCTACCACCTGTAGCAGCTGTATTGAAACCTCCAGTTCCAGTATTTCTACCACCTGTAGCAGCTGTATTGAAGCCTCCAGTTCCAGTATTTCTACCACCTGTAGCAGCTGTATTGAAGCCTCCAGTTCCAGTATTTCTACCACCTGCAGCAGTATTGAAGCTTCCAGTTCCAGTATTTCTAACACCTGTAGCATCAGTATTGAAGCCACCATTTGCTGGCTTCAGACTACCTCCTGCTGCATTGTTGAGACCTGCTGCTCCTCTGTTTGTAGTACTTCCTGCTGCACCATTAAAGCCTCCTGTTCCCACGTTTGGACTTCCCCCTGCTGTTGCTGTGCCAAATGTTCCCCTTCCTGTCGCTGTGTTTTGATTACTACCACCGGCAGCATTGAAATTACCCAAGGGTTGATTGGGATTCCTTCCTACTCCAGCATTGATATTTCCCGACGGTTGATTGGTATTCCTTCCTACTCCAGCATTGATATTTCCCGACGGTTGATTGGGATTCCTTCCTACTCCAGCATTGATATTTCCCGACGGTTGATTGGGATTCCTTCCTACTCCAGCATTAATATTTCCCGTGGGTTGATTGGGATTCCTTCCTACTCCAGCATTGATATTTCCTGTGGGTTGATTGGTGTTCCTTCCTACTCCAGCATTGATATTTCCCGACGGTTGATTGGGATTCCTTCCTACTCCAGCATTGATATTTCCTGTGGGTTGATTGGGATTCCTTCCTACTCCAGCATTGATATTTCCCGACGGTTGATTGGGATTCCTTCCTACTCCAGCATTAATATTTCCCGACGGTTGATTGGTATTCCTTCCTACTCCAGCATTGATATTTCCCGACGGTTGAGTGGGATTCCTTCCTACTCCAGCATTGAAATTCCTTCCTCCAGTACTGCTCTGGGTTGGAGCGGCTTGACCACGACCACGGCCACCACCTGTGTTGACGTTTCCTCCTGCTCTGTTGCCCATCGAGAATCTTGGGTTGTTTTGACCACCTGTAGTTCTAGTTGCTCCTGCACCTGTTTCCTCCACATTCTGTCCATTTTGAACTCCTGCGTTGTTGAAATTTCTCACACCTGTGTTGAAGTTCGTGGGGGGACTGCCTTGACCATTTCGAACACCTGTATTGAAATTTCCTATTGCTGCTGAATTGGAATTTTGAATACTGGGGATATTACTAGACCCGCTATTAGTATTTAAGTTTTGACCATTGACATTTCCAGTTCCTGTTGGTAAATTTGCAAATCCTGCTCGGTTTGGAGTGCCTGTATTTACATTTGAACCTGCAATGTTTACATTTGGAGCATTCTGATTGTTTTGTCTTTGACCATTGAAGTTACCTCTAGCCGTATTAAAATTCCCAGGTTTTTGTGTGCCTTGAACACCTGCATTAACACCTGTATTGAAGTTGCCCGGAGCAGAGTTTTGGGTGCCAGGATTCCGAGCAATTCCACGGCCATTAAGGTTTCCAGCGACATTACTACTTCCAGGTGCTCTCTGACCATTGAGCACATTTCTTCCTCCTGAATTAACACTTCCAGTAGCAAAGTTATTGTTACTGCTGCGGACTCCTGTGTTGAAGTTCTCTGCTGCAATGTTGTCTCTTCGGCCTGACTGGGTGGCAGGTCCTGTTCCAGGGCTGGCTGGGGTTCTCTGTGATGGTGTGAATGGAATGGTGAGTCTGTTGAGCAAGTTGTTGGGAGTGGAGGCTGGAGTTGGAGTATCTCCTGTACTGCCACCTCTCACTGGAGTGCTATTACTGATACCTCTGCCACCATTGATGAATCCATTACCACCACTAATACCTTGACCACCATTGTTGCTACCTCTGCCACCAGTGATACCACCAACACCACTGCCAGCAGTGCCACCACCGATACCTCTGCCTCCATTGACACCAGTAGCACCACTGCCACCAATACCTCTGGCACCACCAACATTACTGGCATCATTGCCACCAACAATACCTCTGCCACCTCCCCTACCAACACCAGTGCCAGCACCAACACCCCTGCCTTGACCTTCACCACTGCCTTCCAGAAGCTGAGGGAAACTTTTACCAGTACCAAAGACACCAGGCAGCACCCCGACCACAGGCTTATTGTCAAGGTTGCTTGTCCTGGTGCCGGTCGGACTCGATTCTCCTACTCTGTTGTTGGGTGGGTCAGGTCCAGTGCCTGGGGGGAAAAAGTTCAATATCCGGAGGGGGTCACCACTATCTCGGTTGCGACTGTTACTACCTCCACCACTGGAGAAGACCCCAGCATTGTTTAACCGAGGTGGTGGGCCGTCATCATTGTAATCATAGTCTATAGTTGGTCCAGGTGGTCGGCCTCCTCTGTTCCTCGCACCACGGCCCCGGGATGGTCGCTCCAATTCCTGTAGTCGATTGTCATTCACCCCGCCATTGGAGGATTTTAGGTCATTGTCCTGGGTCTGACTGGTGCCAAGTCCCAGCCACCCATTCTGCTGGCACAACACCACACCCACGATGATGGCCACCACAAACTGCAACACAAGAACAACACAAGTCAGTCACCTGTCCCTTCCATGGGTACAGCCCCTAATTCAACAGACAACAGCACTGATAACATATAAACCAGTTATACACTGACCAGCATAGTGTAGCAGCCGATGAGCATAACAGTCTGGATATTGAACCTCTGCTTCCTGGCCTCCTCCTTGTACCTGCCGTGGTGTGAGTGAAGGTAATAGTCCTGTTCTGTGTCCTGGGCTAGTGTGACATTGCTGCCTCGTCTCTCCACCATTCCTCCACCACTCCGTGATAGTGTGCTGCCCCTGGGAACACAACAACATACAACTTAAGATATACAAAGGCGACATTACATCATCTATAATATCATTAAATATAGTAATGCACTACATTGTCATATAATAACAAATACACTACTTTAGAACATAAGAAATAACACTTCACTTAATGACACTCAGAATTATTTTTCTTTCAGTATATTTGAATAAACATATTATAAGGAGCATCCATTATGTGGCAACACTATAATAACTGCCTTTGACTTGAATACATGACAGTGACATTTTTTTATTATTTTTTTTTTCTCAAGAGGTGTTATGATTGTACTGTACCTGCTGGTTGAGTGTACTGGTGGCAGGGTCGTGAGCAGGTCAGGTTCTCTGTGGACATTAGTGCCTGGCAATGGTGCACTTCGCGTCTCCAACAATGCCGCCAGAACCCCATTGTAGTCCTCCCTCGATATGGTAGAGAAACGACGTCCATCAGGGTGGTGGCGTCTTTGGTGGTGATGGTGATGGTGTTCAGCGTTGGGGGAAGTTGATATGTCATCGCCCCGGCTCAAGGTGCCTCTGCGACTGCCCGGAAGGGAGTGGGACCTTTCCGAGAGGTTTGCCAAGTTGCTTGATACCCGAACGGACTTGGTACCACCACTCCCACCTACACCGTCATTGCCTTCCACATGTTGTTGATGTTGCTGTTGTTGTTGTTGTTGATGTTGTTGTTGTTGTTGGTGGTGTTGTTGTTGTTGCAGGTGTTTGTGAAGGTGGCTGGGGTTTTGTTGGTGGTGGTGATGATGGTGGTGGTGTCGGGAGTGGTGGTGAGGGGGTCGTGACAGGGTAGCAGAGGCGGTGCTGCGGGACTGTGAGGTGCGAAGGGGGTGTGTGCGAATGAGTGTGTCGCCTGGTGTGTGGTCGTGCATGTGGCACAGATGGCACCCACTCACACTCGCACTCATGCTGGAGGTCTCACGCTGTCACACTCATTGTTCTTCACGCCCTCACGCCCACCTGCCACACCCGTGTCTCCACCACTGTCCACCAAGACTCAGATACACTCCTTGTACTGCCTTGGATCTGTAGAGGAAATGAAATATTTACTAGTAATATAAAAATAATAAAATAACATTACTGAATTAATCTGATATGAAGTTACCACCCCAACTCTGATTAATTTTATTCACTACAGTACAACATAAGAGTTACTATATAACGCAAGATTCCACCTCAACCCCCCCCCCTTTTTTTCTCTCTCTGTATGTATATCTGTATGTATGTATGACGTGACAGACACTTCCCATTTCCGAAGCCACGTCCATACTCAGGGATTCGAACACGTGATTGGTCGCCCATACTTTAAAGGTCAGAGGAGTTTTTGGGCGTACATGAGTTCTAATGCGTTCCTTCTGACCTTCCCGGGTTCGTGTGTGTGTGTGTGTGTGTGTGTGTGTGTGTGTGTGTGTGTGTGTGTGTGTGTGTGTGTGTGTGTGTGATTATTAATTAACCTACAAACATGTGTGTATTTATGTTTGTGTATCTCCATTTTTAATTCACAAACTTAGGTAAACACAGAACAATGAACGCCTGCTGTTTACATTGGCTATATTTGTTTGTTTGTTTGTTTACGTGTGCATAGATATACAAACACACACGAGCTCCCTCTGTTTACACTCCGACCAAAAAGTGTCCCTCGCTTTCTTTCCACTCAGCTGTTTTTCCCGCCAGTTTTTCCCGCCAGTTTTTTTTTCCGCGCCCGCCCAAATCCCATACGACCTTCATTGCTCCATTTAAATGTCATACGTCTTTTGTTTTTACCTTCACACTCGCTCACTCACTCACTCACTGCTGGCCAATATTACTTAGAGTTCTTGTTAATGTAATAGGTCCCGGAATGTGTGTGTGTGTGTGTGTGTTGGAGTGAAAGTGTGTGTGTGTGTGTGTTGGAGTGAAAGTGTGTGTGTGTGTGTGTGTATGATTGTATTTTGGAGTGAAAGTGTGTGCGTGTGTGTCGGAATGAAAGTGTGTTGGAGTAGAAGTGTGTACGTATGACTGTGTGTGTGTGTGTAACATTATTCACACACACACACACACACATGAAATAGGAAAGTCCGATCATTTGAATACAACAAAAATAGATAGAAAAAAATCGTGTATGAAAGAAGAAAAATAAAAGCAAGTGTGTGAGAAAGAGGAGGAGGAGGAGGAGGAGGAAAAGGAGGAGGAAGAGGACTAGAAGGAGGAAAAGAAGGAAGAGGAGGA
>JAWZYT010006143.1:30000-43493 GCA_034508575.1 Petrolisthes manimaculis
AATCTTCACACAATCTCAACTCATCATTCAAAGACCTCATTAGTTTATTCTATTTATTCATTTATTTTTTGTTTGTGTATTTACTTGTTGACTCGTTTATTTTGTTTATTTACTTGTTTATCTGTTTATTTATTTATCATATTTTTATGTATATGTTTATTTACCTGATTATCTATTTGTTTATTTATTTGTTTTCGCTTGCAACAGATTTTCACTTTTAACCTTACGTTGTGTAAACACTATAAATTACGATTGTTGTGTACATATCGTCTATAGTGTGTACATATCATCTATACAGTGTACATATCATCTATACTGTGTACATATCGTTTATACTGTGTACATATCGTTTATAATGTGTATATATCGTCTATACTGTGTACATATCTATACTGTGTACATATCGTCTATACTGTTTACATATCGTTTATACTGTGTACATATCATCTATACTTTACACCTACTAAAAGAGTTGGAAACCCTATAGCACCAATAACCCACTAAGGGAAGGAAGGGGGTTGAGACTATAAGTATAAGGGGATCTGATGGTATAGTGAGATTGGATACCAGCATGGGGTCAACGTTTATATAGAGAGGGTTTAATAGTGATCTCATTACATCTATTGCCTTCCTCACCTTTAATTTCAATAGATTATTTCAATAGATATTTTCGTTGGTATTATTTTGGGTATATAGGTTCTAATTATTGTTGTTATTATTATTGTTATTATTATTGTTATTATTATTATTGTTATTATTATTATTATTGTTATTATTATTATTATTATTATTATTATTATTATTATTATTATTATTATTATTATTATTATTATATATAGATGTTTTAGTAATAATCTTCTTTCATTTATAACCCCTCAAAATTATTAGTAGTAGTGATAAAATTAATTCTAAGTAATTTTCCACTACTCGTCAAATTACCTACACGAGATAATAACGATAATTGAAATGAATTAATCGAAATGTCACGGGCACAATGCATGATAAAACTCAATTAGATTACCTGTATTTAATTAAGTAGAATGATACAAATAACGCAATATATTTTTTTTTTCTCAGCCAAAAAAAAATGGGTGGGGGTGATATTTTCTCTATCTGAATTTTTTTTTCAATTTCAGCAAAAAAAATATATATACTGTAGATAAAAATACTGTAGAATAAAAATGAGGTAATTATTTCTCTCTCTCTCTCTCGCTCTCAATTTGTTTGTGTCACCTTATATTGACAGCATCTCTCTCTCTCTCTCTCTCTCTCTCTCTCTCTCTCTCTCTCTCTCTCTCTCTCTCTCTCTCTCTCTCTCTCTCTACACAGACGATACTTACTATTATTATTATTATTTATTATTATTATTATTATTATTATTATTATTATTATTATATGTAGGAGAAAGTGAAGGACATATGACACAACAACAACAACAACACAAACTTTCATACCGATAATACTTACTCTATTATTATAGTTACACACAGGAATATAATTTACACACATACACACACACACAAACAAGCATAAAATGTCATCGCCGGCCGTGTGTGTGTGTGTGTATGTATGTGTGTGCAATCTTATTTCTGCAACATAATGCCCCGAAAAGATAAGAAAATAAAATGAAAAAAATACATATTGTTTCACCTAAACCTGTGCAGTAATACCATACTTGGTGGGTGTAAAATTATTTCCCGCGCGTAAAATTATTTCCCGCGCAAAATAATTTAGAGTTGAAGAAATTTTATTTGGTAACGTAACACCGAGGGAAATGAAATGTAAAAATGTTGGTGTTTTTGTTTATTTTATTTTTATTTGTGTATTTCGTTTTGTTTATTAATTTGTGTGTATATTATTTTGCTTTATTAATATATTTTTTCGTTGATATGTAATTGTTTTATTTTTATTATTATTGTCCTTTTTTTTTATTTACAGTATAATTTGTAATTGTACTCATTTATTTATTTTCTTATTTACAGCACAAATCTACTTAGTTATTTATTCTATGTTATTATTTATTTATCTATGTATAATTGTATATAATATGTATGAATTAATTTAGTGCACACACACTCTCAGAAACACAACACAATAAACTCGATTACGACAAACTAAAAATAATTCTACCCCCATAAATATTTCTACCTCCATCCCCACATGCATCAATAACATATGTGCCAACGTTAAGAATATATAAATAAGTATATATATATAATACAATTTCTCCTCTCCACACACACACACACACAGAGATACACATTAATATATATATACAATAAAATTTCTTCCCTCCACACACACACACACACACACACACACACACACACACACACACACACACACACACACACACACACACACACACACACACACACACACACACACACACACCTGTTGAAATTTTATCCTGAGTGAGTGTACATTATTTTTCTTCTTGTCTTTGCAACACTTAATATCCCAGGTGACCTTACCTTACCTCACCTCACCTGACACGGAGAAACGACCCAACCAGCACGACAGGTGAGGTCAGGTGGGGGGGTGGGGGGTAAAGTGGGGGTGGGTGGTTTATTTATTGGTACCTATATGTTTTTCTAGGTATGGGTATAAATAATAGTGTTCCTAACTTTACTGTAACCAGTGAATAGGGCATATAATTTTAACTTTCAATTTTCTGTCTATCTCGTGGAATATATAGTTTGAAAAATAAAAATAAAAAATAAATCATAGTTTGGAAATAAAGGTTTGGAAAAAAAAGAAAAATAAATCATAGTTTGGAAATAAAGGTTTGGAAAAAATAAAAGAAAAAATAAATAATAGTTTGGAAATAAAAGTTTGAAAAAAAAAATCATAGTTTGGAAAAAAAAAAGTTAAAAAAAAATAATAGTTTGGAAATAATCTTTACCCCTTCCATATATTTCCACTGGTAGTAAATATGGAGCAAACGATTCCTCCAACCCATTCTAAGCAACAGGACACCATTATAGTTGTTCAAGTGATCCTGTTTCTTGGCATATTGTGGAGGAATCAAGGCACTCCAATGTATGTATGTATGTATGTATGTATGTATGTGTTAAAGGTGTACTAACTTCCCCTTTAACTAACCAGACTAAGTACTTGTATTTACATAACACTGCTCAAAGAGGCTCCCTACAAGGCGGTGTTGTGAGAGAGAGAGAGAGAGAGAGAGAGAGAGAGAGAGAGAGAGAGAGAGGGTGATGGGGAAGTGTATGTATGAGTTGTGATAGAGAGAGGAAAGTGTGTGTGTATGTGAGAGAGAGGGAAAGAGAGAGAAAGAGGGTGATGGGGAATGTATGTATGAGCAGTTGTGTGTGTGTGTGTGTGAGAGAGAGAGAGAGAGAGAGAGTGAGTTGTGACAGAAAAGGAGCAAGTGTGTATGTGTGTGTATGATAGAGAAGGGGAGGGTGATGGTAAAGAGAGTAGTGACAATACAGTACTGATGGTGTATAAAAAAAAGAAGCAAGAGGGAAAAGGTTGGTTGGTTGGTTGAGTAGACGTGTGGTGGCCTTTAGTGTGTGTGTGTGTGTGTGTGTGTGTGTGTGTGTGTGTGTGTGTGTGTGTGTTGTATGGTAGGTGTAGCTGTGTCTGTGTCTGTGTGTGTGTGTGTGTGTAATGTACGGTAGATTTTGTTGTGTGTGTGGATGTTTGAATGAATTTGTACGTATATATGTGTGTGTGTGTGTGAGAGAGAGAGAGAGAGAAAGAGAGAGAGAGAAAGAGAGAGAGAGAGAGTGAGACGATGAGAGAGAGAGAGAAAGAATATAAATACCAAGAATTACTCCTCCTCCCATAAAAGGAAATAAACAATCCCTGCTCTCCCAAGACAAGCAAGTCGCGTGTTAAAAATGGGGAAGTGATTTCAACACAACGGTAAATACGTATCCAAGTTATACACACACACACACACACATATACACACTCATACATACATACACATACGCAGATACATATACTGTTTACTATACACACATACATATACACACATATACTGTACACACACTCACACACATTATACACACATACACTTTTACACACACACAAACACACACACACACACGCACACACACACACACACACACACCACACACACAATACAGGTCTAGTCTATACACATGGTACAGTTAAGGTCAAAAGTAGTAGTTATTGTCACCTCCTTACGTCTATTATTAGGGATTCACTTTACGCTTTGTACAGTTAAGATGAAAAGTACTGATTGTCTTCCCTCGGTACAGTTAAGGTCAAAAGTACCGGTTAAGTATTTATATATAAAAACACTGGAATTTGATCTCTCTCTCTCTCTCTCTCTCTCTCTCTCTCTCTCTCTCTCTCTCTCTCTCTCTCTCAATAGTTTTAAAGAGGGAGGCGGGTGTGTTTCGTGGCATTATATATATAAAATACTAAAATATATCCATCTAATAATCATATATCAATTTAATCCAAAGCCGAAAAAAAACCTATATATAAGAAATACTAAAATATATCCATTTAATAATCATATATCAATTTAATCCAAAGTCGAAAAAAAAAAAAAATATTTTCTCTGGACCGAACAAGCAAGAGGGAAAGCGCGGGAAAATTTTTGAGCCGAAACCAGAACGGCGTGTCGAATTCACCAACCTGGACATTTATTGGGTGTGGGGCGTGAGGGTGTGTGTGGGTGTGTGTGTGTGTATTTGTATGTGTGGGGGGGGTGCTTGTGGGGGGGAGGAGAGGGGGGTAATGGTGTTGAAAAATGCTTGTTCGTGAAGTGTGTGTGTGTGTGTGTGTGTGTGTGTGTGTGTGTGTGTGTGTGTGTGTGTTTATAATGGTAATGTGTGTGTGTGTGTTTATAAAATGACGATTAACATGTGTGTGTGTGTGAGTGTGTATGGAAAACGATAATGCATGCATGTCTTTGTGTGTGTGTATGAGTGTGCATGTGTATAAAATGATAATGAATGTGTGTGTGTGTGTGTGTGTGAGTCAACTATTGGTCTACAGATGCTGCTGCTGTTCTCACTCACTCACTCACTCACTTTCACTCTCAGGTCAGTGGTGGTGGTGTCTTGTTTCCTGACCACGCCTTCCTGTCTATCTCTCTCTCTCTCTCTCTCTCTCTCTCTCTCTCTCATATATTATAATCCTTCAACACCACGCTAACCTCTCTCTCTCTCTCTCTCTCTCTCTCTCTCTCTCTCTCTCTCTCTCTCTCTCTCTCTCATTTTTTATATCCTGTCTGTCTGTGTTTGTGTGTGTGTATGTTTCTCTATGTCACTATTTATTCCTTGTTCTATTTACACCTTCTGCTGGTATTTGTTCTGTTCATTTGCTTGTGTGTTCTTCGTGACTGGATGTATGTATGTATGTATGCGTGGCGCGTGTGTGTGTATGTGTGTGATGATTGATGGATTGATTGAGTGATTGGTATTAGGTGACTCAACAGCGAAGTCATATAGCGTTATAAGATGAGAGAGAGCGAGTAGGAAGGTAATTGAAAGAAAAGAGGGACAATTGAATAACAGAAAGGAAGTGGCTGGGGCCGAAGGGGTGCCAAAACCCTTAAAGTATTGCCCACATCACTACAGGCAATACCCCTCCACTCCCTACCCCCTCCACTCCCTACCCCCTCTCTTTACTCCTTGCTCACCTAGGAAGAGGAGAGGTCAGGAAGGAAGGAAGGAAAGTGTGTGTGTGTGTGTGTGTGTGTGTGTGTGTGTGTGTGTGTGTGTTCGTTCGTGATCTCAGGCTGATCACGACCTCTGCTGGAGTCGAGTGGAGGTCAAGTGAGGTCAGGTGCCAACTAGGAGTGCCTGCCAAGTGGAGCGTATAGAGTGCCACACCCACACACACATACACACACACACTTACACACATACACACACACACTCACTCACTTACACACACGCATAGCGGTACACACACTTACACACACACATATACACTTACACACACGCATAGCGGTACACAAACTTACACACACACACACACAACATGCATAATCATACACGCACACAACACACACGCATACACACACACACGCATAGCGGTAAACACACACACTTACACACACGCATACTGATCATAGCGTGTCAGAGTGTCAAAGAATTCTACGGTACATTACACACACACACACACACACACACACACACACACACACACACACACACACACACACTGCCTTTCTTACTTTCTCCACCAGCTAACTTCTATACTCCCCCACCCACTCCCCCATCCATCTACCTTTCCTACCCACACTGTCATTATTCTCACTCACTATGTCCATCACCACCACCACCATCTTCACTACTACCACTACCACCACTACTACCACTACCACTATCACCACCACTACCACTACTACCACTATCACCACCACTACCACTACTACCACAACTACTCTCTCCTCCTCAACCACTACCACCACTACCACTACCCTCTCCTCAACCACCACCACTACCCTCAACACTACCCTCTCTTTGTCAACCCCCCCCCCACCACTATCACTACTACTATCACTACTACCCACATTGAGATACCTTTATTAATGATGATGGTGATGATGATAGTGATGAAATAATGAGAAGGTAACATAATGACTAATGAATGGTGATTAGGCATGTCATTATATACATTGCTAACACTATATATCACTGTTGTTGTTGTTTATTGTTGTTGTTGTTGTTGTTGTTGTTGATGTTGTGACGAAAGGTGTTATTAGGTATTGAATGGACTGACATCTCATTTCGTGCATGTTAAAGAAAGAGAGAGAGAGAGAGAGAGAGAGAGAGAGAGAGAGAGAGAGAGAGAGAGAGAGAGAGAGACAGCGAGTGAGTGAGAGAGAGAGGTAAACATCGACCCACAAAAAGGGAAGAACGATATAAACACACACACACAAAAAGAGAAAGAGGGAGAGAGAGAAAGTGAGAGAGAGAGAAAGAGAGAGAAAGAGAGAAAGAGTGAGTGAGTGAGGGGGTCATTATAGCAGTGAAAGGAACCTAACTAAGATGAATACAGATACAGATAGACTAGATTAAAAAAACACAACCACAACAACAACAACAACAAAAAACACCGTATGAATGGAAGGTGAATGATGATGTGAACAATGTGTGAATAATTACCTACATGAGTGAATAATTACCTACATGAGTCGGTAATAAATATATGAATGATAGATAGGTAATAGGTGATAAATATATGAATGATAAATAGGTAGATAGAGAGGTAATAGGAATGATAGAGGGATAGATAGATTGATAGGTAAATGGATGGATGGATAGATGGATAGATAGGTGGATGGATTGATGGATAGATGGATGGATAGAGGAGTAATAGGTGATAAACATATGAATAATAGATAGATTGGTAAATGGATGGATGGATAGATAGATAATAGATAATAAACATGAATGATAGATAGGTAGATAGATAAATGGATGAAAGGATAGATGGATGAGAGGATAGATGGATGGATGGATAATTGATTGATAGGTAGATAGGTAAAGTGATGGATGGATAAATGGAAAGATGAATAGATAGAAAGATAGATGTTTTGTTTTGTTTTTGTTTTTAACTGGGGAGGTTATGTTTTTGGTTCTGTTTGTTTGCTTGTCTGTCTGTCTGTTGGTGACCTTGACATAGAGGTTTTGTTTACACATGGTCCAGTGAAGGCTTTGTTTGTGTTTGTTTGTGTAGGAAAAAAGGTATTTGTATGTGTGTGTGTGTGTGTATTTGTATTTGTACGTGTGTGTGTACGTGTGTGTGCTTGTGTGTGTGTGTGTGTGCTTGTGGGCGAGCGAGAAAGTAGACCGAACGAGTGGAAAGGAAAACAGGTTCACTAATGGGAAGAGAGAGAGAGAGAGAGAGAGAGAGAGAGAGAGAGAGAGAGAGAGAGAGAGAGAGAGAGAGAGAGAGAGAGAGAGGAGTAAAGTGACTTGTGAAAGAGAAGGAATGAAACAGATATGTGGGTATTTAATAAAGAGAGAGAGAGAGAGAGAGAGAGAGAGAGAGAGAGAGAGAGAGAGAGAGAGAGAGAGGGGCAAAATGACAAAAGTGAGAGAGGGAGGAATGAGATATGTGGGTATTTAAGAGAGAGAGAGAGAGAGAGAGAGAGAGAGAGAGAGAGAGAGAGAGAGAGAGATGAAAGATGGAAGGGAGTGGACGAGAGGAGGAGGCATCTAACCAGTTATTTCTACCCTCCCTCCTTCCTTCTATTCCTCCCTCCCCCCCTCCCCCCCTTCACTCCCTCCCTCCCTTCAGAATGACTTGCATTTATTTTGTTACCTTTCTTTCCTCCCCTCCCCTCCCTCCCTACCTCCCTATCTCCCTACTTCTTCCTCCCTACCTCCCTACCTCCCTATTTCTCTCTCCAATCCCTACTTCTCTCCATCCCTATTTCTCTCCATCCCTATTTCTCTCTCCTCCTTACTTCTCCCTTACCTCCCTCTCTATCCCTTTCTCACACACACACACACACACACACACACCTTTCCCACACTCTACAAGGACGCCAATGTAAAAAGCACACACACACACACACACACACACACACGCAAGGCAGAGCTGGGCTGGGCATTCACTGGACCATTTCCCACGTATCATAACCCTGAGAGAGAGAGAGAGAGAGAGAGAGAGAGAGAGAGAGAGAGAGTAGATTGATTAACAGATAAGCAGATAAACGTTAGTATACACGCTTAGAGAGAGAAAGAGAGAGAGAGAGAAAGAGAGAGAGAGATAGAGAGAGAGAGGGAGCATGCATGGGGGTAGTGTAGCTCCATGAGAGAGAGAGAGAGAGAGAGAGAGAGAGAGAGGTACAAAACTCTTGACATATATAACTGTTTGTGTGTCTCTTCTACTCTACTCTCTCAACCTTGAAGCTAAACTGGACACTATATTCACTTACACACACACACACACACACACACACCTATAATACTGTACACTGCCTCACTCACTCTCTCATACACACATACACACACACATAAAACTCACATACCGTACGTAAAACACATACACACATAAAATATACTACCTCACACACACTTACACACACACACACACACAGATTTGGAAAGAAACTTGTTGACTACTAACACAAGACAATGTTTATACTTTTGTGAGAGAAACAATTAATCTTATATAACTCATCAAATCCGTAAATAAACAACCAACCCAACCAACCAACCACACATTTTACAAGTACAGTGAAGCTGCTAGTATGTATGTATGTATGTATGTATGTGTGGACCAGAACAGGTTAGGTTAAATTACGTATATTATTATTTGACTTCTTTTTATTTTCCCGCCTTTTTTTTCCCCGCCTTTTTTTTTCCCGCCAAGTAGAACCACATACACACAATAGGAGTGAGTGAGACGGGACATTTCCCTATAGTGGCGGCTGGCTACATTTCGATTACTTTTGATACATAATATTGAGCGCCTTGATTCCTCCAAAGTATGTTAGTAAACAGGAACAGAGGAATGGATACAACGGTGGCTGGTCTGTTGCTTGGTTTAGTTTGGAGGAATTATTTACTTCGGATATTTCATTATTGTAGGTACAGTCGCGAGCACTAATAAATATACAACTTTTGGGTTGAAGCTCTGAACAGTCCAATTCACAAACGAAGTCATTCCAATAGAGATCTTATGGTGCATTTTTGAGGACTTTTGATGGGGTCTGTACTCTCTTCCTAGATGTGCAATACCTAACCTAACCTAACCTTCATCCTAGATGTGTAATATAAATGTCTAGTGATGTAACAATACCCTTCAATTAACTAAAACAATATAGGTGTACTTTTTATATGTGGCAAGGACGTTAGTTGGCTGGCTGGCTGGTTGGCTGGACTGACTGACTGACTGGCTGACTAGCTGGTGGGTTTGCTGACTAACTGACTAGCAAACTAACTAACTAACTGGTTGACTAACTAACTAACTAACTGACTGACTGACTGACTGGTTAGGTAATTGGACAGTCCTTCACACGGGACAACAGAAGAAGGAGGAGGAGGAGGAGGAGCTGAGGGCGAGAAATGAATAACAGCCCAGCCAACCAACCAACCAACCAGTCTTGAAAACGGGACTGTCTTTTTGTTTACATTGTGATGGTGGCCGTACAGTGTTGCCAATTAAGGAGGCAGGCGGTGTGGTGTTGTATATCATTGGCATCTTGGTATGTAATGATTGTGGGTTTATTTTCACGTGTGTGTGTGTGTGTGTGTGTGTGATGATATAGCTAAGGGGGTGCGGGAGTAGGGGACAGGCTTGGGGGGTGCGGGAATATGTAGGGAGACGGTGGTCTGTCTGTCTGTCTATATGTCTGTCTATATGTCTGTCTGTCTGCAACACTGCCTGCAAATTGTTTATATACCTTCGCCATTTACACAGGTGGGTGGGTGGTAATGATGGTCTGCCAATTTCTCAATATATATATTTCACTTTTTGGAAATTCTGTATCTCGACATTTTACGATTTTTTTTTCTGCCATTCACGAAACGTCATATTGCGATATTTTTACGTAATGTGATTTTTAGTGTATTATGAATCCCGACATTAAACGAATATTTTGACATTTCCCAAACATCAAAAGTATTCCAAGTAAGTATTATTTTCACGATATATGAATCTGGAACTTCTTAAAAGAAAAAGATACTTTAAAATATTTTCCAACCCCTTTCACAATTAATTAATTTGAAAATTATATATATATATGTGTATATGGATTTTGTCATTATAATTTTTCAATTTTATCTTGTGAACTTACGATTCTCCAAAATTTAATAAATCTCTGTAGTTTATGATTACAAACTTTTATAATAATAATAATAATAATAATATAATAACAATAATAACAATAATAACAATAATAACAATAATAACAATAATAAATATATGGCTTGTCTGAATTTTCTGAAGCTGGAGATTAGAGAGTTTTGGGGTAAATCTGGAGTCCTTGATTCCTCCAAACTATTCCAGGCAACAGGCCACCATGAATTGTGTTAATCTAGCCGTGTTTTCTGGCATGCTTTGGAGGAATCAAGGCGCTCCAATGTACCCAAGTATAAGTGGTAAAGAGATGTTGGGAGTGTATGGTGTTTATGACTTCAACGTGGGAACTCTTATGTGTGTGTGTGTGTGTGTGTGTGTGTGTGTGTGTGTGTGTGTGTGTATGTGAGAGAGAGAGAGAGAGAGAGAGAGAAAGAGAGAGAGAGAGTGTGTGTGTCTGTGTGTGTAATTTTGAGAGAACAGTAGATTATATACTGTTGTAGTGCTTCCGTGTGTTTGTGTGTATGTGTGTAATTTTAAAAAGATGTAAAGAATGACAATACATACACATGTGCTCATACAGTACATACATACATACATACATACACACATAAAACGTTTTCCCTTAATCTTAATCAAGGTATGAGACAAAAAAAGGGTGAAAAAAAAAATAAAAAAAAGTGAAAAAAAAAAAAATAATAATAAATAGAAGAAAAAAAAATACCACCACCCGCACCCCGCACCCTCCCCCCCACCCCAGAAGTTGATGCCCTTTAATTTAGCGAGTGAGTGAGTGAGTGAGTGACCCCCAGCACGAGTTAGGTCAACACAACACAACACACCTTGCGTCATCACAGCCAGGTATACAGTATAGGTAGGTAGGCAAGGTTAGGTTAGGTTAGGTTAGGTTAAAGTCCCAACAACGGGGTTTACTACTGTATGTCTGTCTCTCTCTCATTCACTCACTTATTTACTCATTTACTTACTTACTTGCGTTCTTACTTACTCACTCACTCACTCACTCACTCACTCACTCACTCACTCACTCACTCACTCACTCACTCACTCACTCACTCTCAAGTTACGTACACACACACATGCATGCAAACACACACACACACACATGCATGCAAACACACACACACACACATGCACGCACGCACGCACACGCACACACGCACGGGTGACCTGGGTACGGAAGGGTGGGGCAGTAGACAACAAAACACACACACACACACACACACACACACACACACACACACACACACACACACCTTGCTTGACTTCTTTTATTCACTCGCTTGGATTTCCTTAAGTTACCAGTCTATTGTTTTACACAGACACACACACACACTCACACACACACACACACACACACACACACACCTTAGTCACGTAATTTTTATGTTCCATCTCTCTCTCTCTCTCAAACACACACACACACACACACACACACACACACACACACACACACACACACACACACACACACACACACACACACACACACACACATGTAATATGAGTGTTGTGGGATCATCTCAAAACTTTCGATAAGTGCTGGTGGGAATTGAATGAGATGGATGTGTGTGTGTGTGTGTGTGTGTGTGTGTGTGTGTGTGAGGAAATGGAGAAGGGGATAGATGTATGGATTGATGGATGGGTAGATAGACAGATAGATAGATAGATAAAGAGAGAGAGTGAAAACAAGATAGATAGATGGATAGATAGATAGATAGATAGATAAATACATACATACATAGGTAAGTATAGGTAAAAAGAGAGAGGGTGAAATAATAATTGTATAGAGAGAGAGAGAGAGAGAGAGAGAGAGAGAGAGAGAGAGAGAGAGAGAGCACCATAACTAATATAAAGATAATGTCAACAAACCAATCCTTCACAGTTTCTCCATCACAATGAACTTTGAAATGAACTGACGACTAACACGACCTTTACGTTCATAGTACATACATGCACACACATATATATAAAAACAAATACATTCATACATACGTACATACATACATACATAATACATTACATACAGATATACATAATACATACATACAGATATACATAATACATACATACAGACATACATACTTACTGTAGTACATACATCATACATACATATAAGTAAATACATACATATAGACATACAAACGTATATATAAAAACAAATACATACGTAGTACATACGTACAAACATGCATATTTGCATACTTGCAGAGATATAACATATTTACATAATGCATACATATGTATGCATGCATAGGCTACATAATGGCATATTTTCATACATACATAAATATTATTTATACATACATACATACACACATGCTTGTATAGATATAAACAAATAGACAGAAATATTAAAATAAAAATAAAGATTGACAAGCAGAGAGAGAGAGAGAGAGAGAGAGAGAGAGAGAAAGAGAGAGAGAGAGAGAGAGGAGAGAGAGAGAGAGAGAAAGAGAGAGAGAGAGGAGAGAGAGAGAGAGAGAGAGAGAGAGAGAGAGAGAGAGAGGGAGAGAGAGAGAGAGAGAGAGACCGCACAAGCCATACCAATAGTTATAAAGAAAAAAAATACAACAGAGGAACAAATAACTTTATACGCATTACGGCATAACAATAATAACAGTGATAATAATCAAGATAGCGTCCACGGTCCCTTCCCTCTCCCCTCCCCCCCCCCTCTCTCTCTCTCTCTCTCTCTCTCTCTGTAA
>JAWZYT010006144.1:0-28820 GCA_034508575.1 Petrolisthes manimaculis
CACATTTTTTTATCCCAGAGTCATTGCCGAGCTGACCCGTACTAAGCTTGTTATAAAAATTAGTTTCTGATTTCAACATAATTATGACAGTGATTTTTTACAGAAAAAATGAACATCATAATTGTTAATTAGTTTGGGTGTGATTAGCACGGCGATGCGAAAGATATTTTTTTAGTGACGAATGTATTCTAGTTTTTTTTTTAATGTATATAATGTTAAAATATAGAGATATATATGTATATTATGTTGTGGGCTCAGTGCATGGGAGGGAAGGAGGGAGGGAGGGAGAGAGAGAGAGAGGGAGGGAGGGAGGGAGGGAGGGAGAGAGAGAGGGATAGAGAGTAGGAGGAATGGATAGAGAAATGATGGAGGGAGAGAGGGAGAGTAGGAGGAATGGACAGAGAAATGATGGAGGGAGAGAGGGAGAGTAGGAGGAATGGACAGAGAAATGATGGAGGGAGAGAGGGAGAGTAGGAGGAATGGACAGAGAAATGATGGAGGGAGAGAGGGAGAGTAGGAGGAATGGACAGAGAAATGATGGAGGAAGAGAGGGAAGAATTCGATGGAGTAAAAAGATGAAGACAAGAGGGAGGAATAAAGAGAAAAGGGAGGAAGGAGAGAGGAATAAAGAACAAAGGAAGGAGGGAGGAATAAAGAACAAAAGAAGGAGGAAGGAATAAAGAACAAAGGAAGGAAGGAGAGAGGAATAAAGGACGGAGTGAGAAGGAGAGTGAGAAAGAGAGGGAAAAGGATAGGATGAAGGAGAGGGAGAAGGATAGGATGAAGGAGAGTGAGAAAGAGAGGGAGAAGGATAGGATGGTGCAAACATTGAGTGTTATTTTTTTACAGAGCAATACTGTGCACTGGGAGTTAATCATAATGAAACCAAATTAATAAGCATAATCTACACCATATTATTTTAGCATTGGCCAAAAAAATTCCAGAAAATAGGACAAAATTAACAAAAAATATAATGGTGGTGTTCTGTTGCTTGGAATAGTTTGGAGGAATCAGTTGCTCCAGATTTACCAACACTGTATTACTCCCTTTAGCTTTTGTTACATTGGAGTGCCTTGATTCCTCCAAAGTATGTCAGGAAACAGGACCAGGAGAGCAAAAATAATGGTGTTCAGTTGCTTGGAATAGTTTGGAGGATTCAGTTGTTCCAGTTTTTACCAACACTGTATATCTCTCCCCATGTAGTCGGAAAAATGTCGAGGTTAACGAGTCCTTCAAAACCCTGCCACGAAACACCACCTACACATTAAAGGAGCTTGTTTCGTGGTCTAGTCAGGAGGAATCAGAAGCCACCAGGTCTCATTTACACGATCACTGGGTGCCTTATGTTTTAATATGGGATAATGTTCAGTGTACGAGCGTCGGAGGTAAACACGTAGCTAATGATTTTGGAACCTATATAAATGTGTATCTCTCTTTTTAACCCCGTAGCAAAATATACAAAATATTATTAAATACAGGACATTACAAGTGTACAGTTGCCAAAAAAGGTTAAAATGCGACAACCATCGATACAACATTAAATATATTAATGTCCACAGTTGTTTGTAGGGATTATAAGTATGTATTACAGAAGGATATGTATATTTCCTTCTGTTATACATGCTTATAGTCCCTACAAATCGTTGAGGATATTACTATGGTTAAAGTTCTATCAAGATTTGTCGCAATACCTTTTTTGGCAACTGTACATGCATGCTGACTGCCTTCATAATAATCAGATATTACACAATTTTCTTTTGAACGAGAAGTTTCATCATCAGCATTATATAATTTCTGCAGGTTAGTTTTTAACAGCAATAACATTATGCTATTCTCAATTTACCCTCATAAAAATAAAAAATATATATAACTGTTTTGGATTACAGGCCTTTTCCTGCTACCTATAATTAAATCGTCTGGAGGTTACTAATCCCTGTCAAGTTTCCAGATGACAGTTGTTAAAATGTTAATGGAAGTAGTATTTAATTATGGGACCACGAGAGGCTTCTTCTCTGTGTCAAATATCGTCGTTTGGTGTTGGTCAAAATTATACCAAAATCATCAGTATAAAAAGCTAAACCATTTCATCACGTGTAATTCTAATAATAATCACGGAGTCTTCATTCACTGCAAACTTATTAATAAAAGTTTGCTATAATAATAATAATAATAATAATAATAATAATAATAATAATATGTACATCAGTCTTCATTAACTACAACTCTATCAATAAAAGTTAGCTATAATAATAATAATAATAATAATAATAATAATAATAATAATAATAATAATAATAATAATATGTATAGTAACTAGTCTTCATTCACAACAACTTTATCAATATAACTTAGCCATTCTTTTCGGTGTACTTTTAGCAATTATATTAAATCGTTCCGGTACGGAGTATATTTTGGATAATAAAATTAACTGGACGTGTATATATGTATGTATGTATGTATATTTATATGTAAACATAAAGAGAAACACACACTCGTATCCCTCGACAGGAAAAACAAAAGGTGGAGAGAGGGGTGAGTTACAGTTACATATGCAAATTACATGCAATTAAACTAGACACTCCTGATATACAAGTTGCACGGGTCTAAAACTGTGCAACAAATGACCCTGAATCTCTCCGCCAACTGCATGAACAGTTCGTTAAGTGAATTTGTTAACATCAACGTTAAGTACAGAGGCTGAAACGAGAGAGATAAAGAGAGAGGGGTCGTGTGGAGTCTGCCTGGGACGGGGATGGGGACGATAACATTTCAATGGAAGATTATATTATTATTATTATTATTATTATTATTATTATTATTATCATCATCACACGTAGAATATATTGCAAGTTTTTTTTTTTTTTTTTTTTTTTTTTTTTTTTTTTTTTTTTTTTTTTTTTTTGTTATAAAGCATATTCAGTGAAGAGGTGCTTTATAATTATATAACATCTCGTATCACTCTGGACTTTCCTCAATTAGAAAAAAAAAAAACTATTTAGTCTCCAGATAATCCTATTGTAAGTTAAAAGACGACACTGCCAAGGAAACGACTATATATATAAATTCACTAACCTGTTTAGATTTTTTTTTTAATCTGTTCCTTTATTCATTATTAGTTACTTTATTTTATTTTTTATTTTTTTTATTTACTCTTGCAACTATGAATTCGATTAAATCTATATCCATTTATGCAATAAATTATACATAACAATACTCTAATTTATCGGTTTATATCCATATATGCATTTAGGTACACAACATAATATTATAGGTTATTGGTCTATTTTTGGCTCAAAAGTGGGGAAAGCAGAATTCAATTATACTTATATATCTATTTATTAATTCACATACAGTACACATATACAGATCGGTCTATATTTAACTAAACCGTAAATGGGAAAGCAGAATTCAATTATACTTATACCCATTTATTAATTAACATAGAGTACACACATATTGATCTGTGTATACTTTGGTGGGAGTGGGAAAGCAGAGTTCAATTATACTTATATCCACATATTAATTCACATAGAGTACACCCATATTGATCAGTGTATACTTTGGTGGGAGTGGGAAAGCAGACACACATGAGAAGTAGCAATTTACTGCGAGAACACAAGTGACTTGAGTTTCCCCCTTCCTACAAAAATCAAAAGGGAAACACAAAAGCGAGTCGACATTCAATCATTACGTCTAGCTGCACATCACTCTCCCCCCTCCCCCCCCACCTCTCCATCCCCACCACCTCCCCCCACCCCCACACTGTCTTTCTGCCTGACACTCGCCCCCCTCCCCACTTTTCTTCCCTCCTCTCGTCCCCCCAAACAAACCCAAATTTACTTTCTGATACTTATCCCCCCTACGACATTCTCTTCTTATTCCCCCCCCCCCACCACAGTTCTCTTCTTCATCTCCTCACTCCCCCCCACCCCACCCCCACCCCCCCCACACTGCCCTCCATCCCCCCTTGATTAGAGAAACAACCCCACACTTCTCTACCTGCTAACCCTAACCCCCACATCTCCCTACTTTCTGAACCCCTAAACCCCAATATTTACATTCTTTCTGAGCCACTTTTACCCCTCCTTCTTCCTTCCCCTTCCCTACTTTCTGACCTCAACATTTCCATTCATTCTGAGTCCCCTTTACCCCCCACGCTTCCCTTCTTCCCCTCCCCCCTTTCGCCTCCCCTCCCCTCCCCCACCACCAATGGCTCGCTCCCTCCCTTCTTTCTGCCTTCATTAGAGAATCACCGGAATGATGATGATGATATTCTAGTTTGACTGTAACACTAATTAGCTCTTCAAACACTCCTTCCATCTCACGCATACATCATTTGGCTTTGATAACAGTTTACCCCTGCCAGCGGCGGCCATGTTGCTTTGCCTTGCCTCTCCTCTCCTTGCCTCTCCTCCTCCTCCTCCTCCTCCTCCTCCTCTCTCTCCTCCTCCTCCTCCTCCTCCTCCTCCTCCTCCTCCACCTCACTCTCCTTTCCCCCTCCCCTCACTCGAAAATGCGCTCCTCTCTATTTTTGCTACATTCCATCAGTTTCGTTTTAGTTACGTTTTTTTGTGTGTGTTATTTATTCTTGTTTACATTATCATAGATGGTACAAGTTGCCTCCAAAACCCCACTCATAATGTATAAAATATAATGTATACCAATAATGACCAACTGACTGACTGACTGACTGATTTCAGTAATGTGGAGAAACGTTCAGAAGTCCTTATCCCAAGTGACAAGCCTGAGTGTTAATTATATCTTCCCCTCCCTCGGCATCGGTAGCAAACCCCTCACTCACCCACCCTCCCTGATCAGTCAAGTCACCATCACCGCCACCATCCCTCACCATCCATCCATCTCCCACTCTCATTAATTACAGCCTAATCTTGGGAAAAAATTAAACTTGGGATTGCCTGTCTCTCGCTGCAATATCTTGTCCGTCTCGCTGATAAACGACACTGACGCTCCCACAGTCACAATGTCACTTACTGGCACAGGGAACACGAGAGGGACGGAAAGGGCTGTTATATTGTCACTTACCCTCTCTTTATATCACTCAGGGAAAAGGAAAGGGAAGGGAAAGGGCTGTTATATTGTCACTTACCTGGCTCAGGGAACACGAGAGGGACGAAAAGGGCTGTTATATTGTCACTTGTCCTCTCTCTATCTCACTCAGGGAAAAGGAAAGGGAAGGAAAGAGCAGTCACAATGTCACTTGCCCTTTCTACCTCTCTCAGGGAACAGGAGAGGTCATTCACAGTGTCACAGTTACAGTGTCACTTGCCGGCTCAGGGAACAGGAAAGGGAAGCAAAGGTCAGTCACGTTCTTTTGCAAACGTCACATTTTAGCAGGAAATATATATTCTCAGTCTTATATTTCTCTTACTATTATTGATATGATTAAGAGCTTAACAATAGCAAAGTTCAGCAATTAAAATCTGTGGTTGAATGAATAAAGATATTGTACATGTAGCCTACTGTACATAAAGTATTATAAACTGAAAATGTACATAAAAAAAAATGAGACAGTATCAGGTAATAACAGTTATGAGTATAAATTAAGTCATTATCAAAGCTGAATAGCATTTTTTTCAGTGTTTATAATTTGATGCTATGATTTCAATTACAGCGAAGTAGAGTGACGTCACTATCCACCACTACCACTACCACTACCACCACTACCACTACCACTACCACCACCACCACCACCACCACCACTACCACTACCACCACCACTACCACCACCACTACCACTACCACCACTACTACCACTACCACCACTACCACCGATACTAGATGCCTGAGGTGTTGTGGTGCCAGTACCAGGGTTCATTACACCAGTACCAGGGTTCATAACACACACATCAACATAACTATATATGGTACTCAGAGTGTGGCATTGGATTCATAAACAGTACATAAAAACATACAAACATACATACATACACACATACATACATACATACATACATACATATACATACATACATACATATATATACATACATACATACATACATATATATACATACATACATACATACATACATACATACATACATACATATATATACATACATACATACATACATACATACATACACACATACATACACACATACATACATACATACATACACAGGTAATTAACGAGTACGAATATTTTTTACTTGGAAGTTGAGATAAAGATTTTTGATGACTCGTTAATTTATGTATAACAAGAACTTTTATTGCCTATTTATAGTACCGTACTAACCAACGTAAGTTATGCTTAAATAGGTTTTTGTTTCACTTACAGTTAATTAAATAAATTTCAGTAAAAAATTGCCCAAGTATAAATCACCAATATAGCAAAATTTTATGTGCTACATCACGTAAAAATACTTAATACTTACAATTATTTATATACAATAATTCATATCAATAATGTTGTTGAAATAAGTGAATACAGACAAGTAGCAAATCTAACAAGGAAATCATGTCAGTAAAATTAATCGAAAAACTTTAGTCATATACTGGATAATATTTAAGTTACGAGAAACTCAACATTTTTAATAACAGTTGAAGTATACTTTTTACGGATGTTTGGCTTGGCATTTATATGGGAAGGAAATCGGAGCTTGACCTGGATTTTGGTTTAATTCGTCTGATTAAATTTTCGACTCGATTCGTATTTCCTGTTGAGTCGAGTTCCCGGAATCTCGTCCTTGCTTGAAAGGGTACCATGAGACCTAGTGTGTGTGTGTGTGGGGGGGGGGATCTGGGGAGGTGTGAGGGGCTGAGGAGTTAGAGGTGCGAGGGAGAGGTGTGAAGAAAGAGGGATGGGTGTGTAAGAGGGAGAGGTGCAACACTTGCAAACCAAACCTTCATCCTTCAACATTTACAGAAAGCTTTGAAGCAACACACCCAAATCAAACCTCCTTCCTTCAACATTTATAGAAAGCTTTGACGCAACACACCCAAACCAAACCTCCTTTCTTCAACATTTATAGAAAGCTTTGAAGCAACACACCCAAACCAAACCTCCTTTCTTCAACATTTATAGAAAGCTTTGACGCAACACACCCAAACCAAACCTCCTTTCTTCAACATTTACAGAAAGCTTTGACGCAACACGAGCAAACCAAACCTCCTTTCTTCAACATTTATAGAAAGCTTTGAAGCAACACACCCAAACCAAACCTCCTTTCTTCAACATTTACAGAAAGCTTTGACGCAACACGAGCAAACCAAGGCTGGAGAGGAAGGTGTGAGGAATTCCGGTGAACGAGGAGGTGGTCAGGGCAGGACAGACGTCAGCTGAGCGTAATCAAATTAGTGGAGCAGTAGCGGGGGTTGTAAGGAGAGGGAGGAGGGAAGAAAGGATGAGAAAGGGAAGAGGAAAACCAAGCGAAGGTGTGAGAAACAGGACGGGAGATGAGAGAAGAAGAAGGAGGGAGAGGGGGAAAGGAAGTGAATGGGAAGAGTACAGAAAGAGTATGTGTGTGTGTGTGTGTGTGTGTGTGTGTGTGTGTGTGTGTGTGTGTGTGTGTTGTAGCGACATTTTTGACGTGATCTTGGTTGGCGGCGTATTCCCACAAAGCTGGCAAGTAGAGAGCATAGCAAGAAGACCTATACTATACAACACATACTCACCAACCAACCAACCAACCAACCAACCTACCAACCAACCAGCCTGGCAGCCACACTCTAAGGGCTACGGTACCACATTCGCTCTTTGAAGTAGTGTAAGCTCTGTCGGAATCTGCTAAAGGCAAACCCTCGATACTCTTAAACTCAATACATTGTGTGAAAACCCACATATCACGGCTGCTGTCGGCTCTGTCTGTAACCTGGCCGGCAGCTGTGACGTGCAGTTGGACTCAGAAATTCCTAGTTCAGTCAAGGCCAAATGTTTTGCATCCTCTCCCCTCCTCACAACACCATCACCACTAACACCTGACCCTCTCCCATCCTCACAACACCACCACCACTAACACCTGACCCTCTCCCATCCTCACAACACCACCACCAACACCTTTCCCATTCCCTCACAACACCAACAACACCTGACCCACTCCCATCCTCACAAACACCACCACTACAACAACCATCACTGCCGCCACCAACCTTCCCCCATCTCCCACCTCCATTAGTGTTTCTCCCTCCTCCCACCACAGCCATCACCACAACAGGAAATTCGGCGAAACGAGGATGACTAATTGTGTGGGTGTGTGGGGAGCAGCAGAGGCGGGTGGTGGCGAGGGCTGGAGGTGACCCGAGCCAAGATTAATGTCCTCTGGTGCTTAATTAGTCATCACGGACCACATGCACCGCCGCCTCTATAAAACCATAAACTATATTAATGGTTAATGTATACGACTTTCACACACACACACACACACATACACACACCCCTTCCTATATATAAACTATTTGATTGATTGCTTGCTTGACGCTGGCTGGGGAATCGGTCGGGGTACATGTAAAATATATATCAACACAGCCGTAAAACACAGAGCACAATGTATTGGTGATGGCTCAGGTTAAATTCCCTGATGCAAAGTACAAGCAAAACTCAGTGAGGCAAACAACAACGATGACAATTATTTCACAGCAAGTTTGACAGTGAAGGGGACGACTGACTCTATAGGCCTATACTGTACTGGACACCTAACTCGGTAACATTTCTATACAAAAAAAAAAGTGTCTCTGGTAAAAAAAAAAAAAAAAAACTCCTCAGATAAAAATGGATAATATATACAAAATTGAGAGAAAAAAAAACATAATTCTTTTACAGTGAAATTGGCGTGACGGGGACGATTGCACTGACCTCACGGGATTATATTATATGCACACAAATAGGCGCCGCAGGAGTTTTGCCTTTGAAGTGCACAGGTTCATGGACATCCTCTAATAAAACTATCAACAGAAATGCAAATCCCCCCCATATTGCTCGTCAGGCAAATTATTGAAAACTGATTGGATGCAGCCGCAGCGTAAATGGGATATAATAATTCCTTTGTGTTTACTCAGTACAGCGTTGACCCAAAGTCTGCCCAGGTACAGGGAGGATTAACATATTTATATATATATATACACAGTATATATGTAATTCTAAGAGTGGTTTGGCTCGGTTAAGATAAAGATAGGACTGGATAAGTTAACTTTGATTGGGTTAATACTAAGTAAAAGTTAGTTGTAGTTTATAAAATAGTTCAGAGTAATTTACACCAAAGTGAAGTTATGTTATATCATAAAACAGTGAAAAAAATAGGTATAGGTTACGTTTTCGTGAGAGAGAGAGAGAGAGAGAGAGAGAGAGAGAGAGAGAGAGAGAGAGAGAGAGAGAGAGAGAGAGAGAGAGAGAGAGAGAGAGAGAGAGAGAGATCTGTCACGAGAACAACCACCTGAGTTCCTATTCTGTTCCCCGTACTTTGAGAGAGTAGGGGATGAAGCCTCCTGTCAGCCATTTACCCGTGTGTGTGTTTTCCCTGAATTGTTTGTATGATTAGAATGGAGGGCCAGTGTCTGTGAGTAGTACACCACGCTGACTTTGGGAGTGTAGTTGTCCGTGTGTGTGTGTGTGTGTGTGTGTGTGTGTGTGTGTGTGTGTGTGTGTGTGTGTGTGTGTATGTGTATGTGTATGTGTATGTGTGTGTGTGTGTGTGTGTGTGTGTGTGTGTGTGTGTGTGCATTGGATACTCTATGTATTATGAGGTTTTCCCCGTCGTTGTATACTGGATAAAGAGATAACGCTATGTTGTGTTACAGTAGGTATGTCCAGTGAGTCAATATTATGTCCAATAGGTAGGTATATCGTTGCTAATTCGGCCCCTTGCTACTTGGACATAAAAGTGTGTCTCGTGAAATTTTACAAGCCAATGTTTTCTGATCTCGTCTCTCCACCAACGCATCACTTTCTTTCCCTTCCTTCCCCCCCTTAAACAACCCCAGCCTTCCTTGCCCTTGTTTTCTTTGTTTATTTGCTTGCTTGCCCACTATCTTTCCCTTCCCTTCCCCCCCACGTGAACAAATCCAGCCTTCCATGTCCTTGTTTTGTTTATTTGTTTGTTTGTTTGTTTGCTTGCTTGCTGGCTCGCTTGTCTTTGATACTGCATATTTGAGCGGCGTGTATGTAGCCGGTAACGCAATTAACGTGACATTTTATGGTGTAACGAAGGTGCATTACCCTGGCCTTGGGAACCTGACGACAACAATGTGTGTTATTAGTCGGTCAGGAACACAACCAACCAACCAAACAAACATCACAACAACCACCACCACCACAACAACAATAACAACAACAACCACCACCACCACAACAACAACCACCACCACCACAACAACAATAACAACAACAACAACCACCACCACCACAACAACAATAATAAAACCCACAACAACAACAACCACCACCACCACCACCACAACAACCACCATCACCACAACAACAACAACAACCACCACCACAACCACAACAACATCAATAACAACAACCTCAATAACGGGATACAATATGAGAGTGTCGGTAAATGTCTTCGTCATCGATCACGTAATAAATAAAAAAAATCCTCGCATCATTAATTAAATTATTTTGTTACCGTTCGTTAATCTTTATCTTAGTTTTGAACATATTTATCAACAAATTTATCAAGCCAAATATACCGTAGTTGTTTGAACATATTAGTGGTGGATAATTGGGTGCTGTGATTGTCATAGAGTATTTATGATAAGTTTGTTAAATGAATAATGATGACTTACCGGTACAAAATTAAAATAATTGGCATAGAAACAGGAAAAAAGTATATAAAAAAAAATAATTATAAAGGCAAAAGGAAAACGAAAAAAAAAAAAAAACATATAAATAAACGTAGAAAAAATTATAATAAACATATAAGTAAATGTAGAAAAAAATTATACATAAAAAAATATAGAAAAAAATTATAACAATAAAGCTGTAATGGTGATGGACGAGGTGAGTGATACATTAATCTTATGTAAGTATCGCTGATGAAGGAAGCTTGTCTCCCTTGTCAAGAATAATTGTTTACCTGAGGCGAGTCGAGGTCAAGGACGGAATTTGTACAGTAAAAAAAAAAAAAAAAAAAAAAAAAAAAAAAAAAAAAATTAACTTGTGGATCATTGGAGTGCCTCGATTCCTCCAAAGCATGCCAGGAAACAGGAACACATTGACATACATACATACATAATGGTGGCCTGTTGCCTAGAATAGTTTGGAAAAATCATTTACAAGCAGAATATTATAATGTATAATAAATAATAATAATAATAATAATAATAAAAATACCGTAATAATAATAATAATGATAATAATAATAATAATAATAATACCGTAATAATAATAATAATAATAATAATAATAAAAATACCGTAATAATAATAATAATAATATTAACAATAATAATAATAAATAATAATAATAATAATAGTAATAATAATAATAATACCGTAATAATAATAACAACAATAAAAATAATAAAAATACAGTAATAATAATAATAATAATAATAATAATAATAATAATAATAATAATAATAATAATAATAACAACAACAATAATAATAATAATAATAATAACAATAATAATAATAATAATAATAACAACAATAATAACACCACACCACCACCAACATGCATAATAACACTCTCCATATCATCAACCTTTGACACATACACCTATAATACAGACATAATACCCAACATACACCCGTCCCTCTAGGCTTCACCAACAATACACTGACGGCAACAAATAAATAAAATATATATAGAGAGATATAAAAAATTGTATGTGTGTGTGTGTGTGTGTGTGTGTGTGTGTGTGTGTGTGTGTGTGTGTGTGTGTGTGTGTGTGTGTGTGTAGATAGAGAGCTGGGGTGTCTGACCAACATTCCGAGCTAAACATATATATTATTATTTTTTTATACGTGTGGAAATATTACGACAACAATGTACGCGTGTCGATGAGCGCTGTATATTAACCCGCCGGCAAATTTCAATTAAATCCGGGCGTAGGGGAAGGCAGGGGAAGGCAGGGGAAGGCAGGGAGGAGGGGGAGGGGGAGGTTTCGAAGGAGAGGAATGATATGGGTGGGTAGGCAGGGGAAGGGGGGGAGGGGAGGAAGGGGAAGTGGGGTGGGAAGAGGAGGAAGTGGGGTGGGAGGGTAGGAAGGGGAAGTGGGGTGGATAGGTTTCGAAGGAGAGGAGTGGGATGGGTGGGTAGGTCAAGGGGTAGATAGCGGAGGAGGGATGGGTAGGTTGGATGGGTGGATATGAATGAATGGGAGGGGGTGGGCGGGTGGGTAGGTCAAGGGATAGAGGAGGGGTGGGTAGGGGAAGTGGGTGGGTGGGTAGGTAGGTAGGTAGGAAGAGGTGAGAGTGATTGAAAAAAATTGGAATGGCAAAAATATGTGAAGAATTATACTCACTGTAGTTATTTTATATATGGAGGCACCAACTGACGCAAACACCTGTGGGCCACTTTCATTTTTATTCCAATTTATTTTATATTTCGTTTTATTACCATTTTTTTTTTTTTTTTTTTTTTGGTGCGGGTGGGGTTGAGGGGTGGGGGTGTGTGGGGTTAACAGTGAATGATGGCAAGGGTCACAGCCTATTGAGTGACCTAATTTCTTATTTTGTGTGTGTGTGTGTGTGTGTGTGTGTGTGTGTGTGTGTGTGTGTGTGTGTGTGTGTGTGTGTGTGTGTGTGTGTGTGTGTGTGTTTAAAATGTATATCCTGTAAAAATAATGTATGGGGATGATTTTATGTCTGTGTGTGTGTGTAGGTCAATGTATGACCCGTAAATAAAGTGCATTGAGGTGATTACAACAACAACAACCACAACAACAACAACAACAAGTGATGATGGGCTGGGAATACCTGTCCTTGCGAATCTGACCTAAATTCGTTTTGTCCAAGTATACAAGTGATGGTTTGTAAATGTTGTGTGTGAGTACTGAACGTTTGAAATATGGAGTGCGAGGGAGAAATGTGTTATGTGAGGTGGCCTAACACTGGCAACTAACTGACTGACTGACTGACTGCCTGAATGACTGAGTTTCCAAAGTGTAACAATATTGACACTTTAGGATTTAACGTTGCAGTTTAAGATTTTCCAGTAGTTGATGCTGTTGTTGTTGTTATTAGTTGATGGTGTTGCTGCTCGCCCTGATGCCACACAATAATAGTTATTTTGATTGAAATTTAATGCAGCCTTACACAATATGTATACAATTTTAAAACATTTAAATGGAAACCCTATCTCATATGACACTCTGAACTCACAGTAATTTTTGTATTCAGATAACAACACTTTCTTCACTTTAAAAACTAAAATCTTGGTGTTTATGATTAGATTGATTATAAATAATATTATTCATAAAAAATGAAAATGAAGATGAAAATATTAAAAATTTACCTACAATATGCTTTTATCAGTCAAAGGAAGCAAGCTAGCAAACCACAAACGTGTTCACCCTATAAGCAAAGCAAGCACACAATAATTCCTCTACGTCGAAGAAACAAGCAAGGAAAACAAGCAAGCAATTTCGCCGGGCCAAGTGAGCATGCAGGAGAGAACCCAGCCAGGAAACATCTTGGCAATACAATTATGTGTGTGCCTCGAGAACTATATAAGCCTTGAGTCTCCTTTTCGCGACCGCCCCCTTGGTTTAATAACTTTGATATAGCCTGGCCCCCTCTCCCTAACACGCCGCCTCGCCAAGTCGAAATTGCCAGTAAAGTTGATTTGCATTTTTATTGAGCATATTGTGCAGAGGCAAATGTCGAGAGAGAGAGAGAGAGAGAGAGAGAGAGAGAGAGAGAGAGAGAGAGAGAGAGAGAGAGAGAGAGAGAGAGAGAGAGAGAGAGAGAGAGAGAGAGAACTACCTGCCTTAACCCTATATACATGCCTTTCCCTCTACTCAATACATGTACCTCTCTTTAACTCGATAGAAACGTATCACACCGAGCTAACATACCCAACCAACCAACCCCCAAAACCAAGTATAATATACCTAACTCAAGCACAAAATATACACTCCTCTACCTCAAGCACAAAATATTCACTCCTCTACCTCAAACATGTACGCATCTATATTCACCCACCACCAAAATCAAGTAAAATAAATACCTACCCACCTGAAACATGTAATATACTCACTCATTCAACTCAACCATGTACACAGGCTCTATACTGACCCATTAAATTAGTTCTGTGTCACTGTACCTAAACCTCCATGTTACTGGGACGTCACACAGGCTCTTTTAAAAATGCAGTGGACCTCTGAATATATAAACTGATGGTGTATTATGGTAGCGGTTCGTCCCACCTGTAATGTGTGTGTGTGTGTGTGTGTGTGTGTGTGTGTGTGTGCGTGTGTGTGTGTGTGTGTGTGTGTGTGTGTGTGTGTGTGTAGGTGTGTGTGTGTGTGTGTGTGTGTGTGTGTGTGTGTGTGTTGTTGTTGTTGTTGTTGGCGGAGGAATACATCGAGTCATAAAGTGTAGTTTACGAAGCAAAAATCGAGACAAACACATACACAAACACACACAGATATACATACATATGCAATGCCCACGCACTTCACACACATACAGTACACTCGGACGCACGAATGCATGCACACATATATAAAAGCATGCACTAAAACATACACACACACACACACACACACACACACACACACCATGGTAAGGTCAAGTGCCAAGAGTCGTGTTAGTGAAACGTGGATACATAACACCGTAGACTTTAATGGGTGAGGAAGGTGAAGGTAGTGAGTGTTAGACTGGATGAGTGGATTCGGTGACACACTTAAATCATTTATATATTCTAATGACCTAATCCAAGTAACACTGGCTCCTCTGTACACGAACATGACTTCAAACTAATCATAAGGGGTTAGTGGAGGTGGTGATTTTTAGAAAGATTGGAGATAACGACTTCCTCACAGCGTTTAATATGGAAATTGACTATGGGATATAAAATATAAATTAAATAAACATACGCAATATTAGAAACTACTAATTCGCCATAAAGAAACGAAGATAAAAAAAAAATTATGGGTTTTTAACGCTTCTTCCACCCTAGTCAACACTGCTACTCTCCTCCCTCCTCCTCCCACCCCAACACATCCCTTGACCCCGACCCACCCACTCAGCCAACCAGCCAGCCAGCCAGGCCTGCCCCGGCTATTAACCCTTGGTAATAATGCTGCCAGACACCACCACTAGCCTCGGGTTTACGGTGTACAAAGCTGCTTCAGGGGATGGGATGGGCGTCGATGTTACCCTTCTCCTCCTACTCTTACACACGCACGCACGCACGCACAAGCTCTCTCTCTCTCTCTCTCTCTCTCTCTCTCTCTCTCTCTCTCTCTCTCTCTCTCTCTCTCTCTCTCTCTCTCTCTCTCTCTCTCTCTCTCTCTCTCTCTCTCTCTCTCTCTCTCTCTCTCTCTCTCTTTCCTTCTCACAGGCACAAATACTTAACTCCACTCAAGAGATTATTAATTACTGTCCACTCTAAGCAACAGGAGATACACAGTTCATAATGTAAGGTTTCCAGGAATTGCTTGGGAAATTATGACTGCAACCGTTCATCCACTAACAAATGTGCTTTCGTCTTAAAACACCAGGTCATGTACAGTACCAAACATGATGTTGCAAAATTGACAAACTCGTGAACTGAAGCAACACATATTCATTTTAATTTCCTGTTGAAATTTGTGTTCTTGTTGCAGGACTAAACAGCAAACCCTACACCTGACACGACACAGTCAAGGCACAACATATCACAACACCACACGACATCTCACCACACAGGAAACACAGGATACAACACCACAAAACACCACCCTACAACAAACGTTATAATCGTATCCAGACGAGACAACACAACACCACGACACACCACACTATACCACACTACATCACCCAACAACACACGATATATAACCAGATGAGACAACATAACACACACTACTCCACAACACCAACACACCACCACACTACATCACCCAACAACACACGATATATAACCAGACAAGACCACACAACACACACTACACCACAACACCACACCACTCCAACACGGAAACTGTAGGCTGGGAGGATTTTTGCCGCTTTCAGCTTTTAAGGTTTACTGTAGCAGAGACTATAAAGCTATTTTAGTGTTCATTTTAGCAGGCAATGGGCACTATAACCTTGGGTATTTTCTGGGGATGTAAAATAGAAGTGGCTTGTCTGTTTGGTCCGATGTTTTGACTAGTTTCCCGACCTGGTTTTTTCACTTTCTTTGATCATTAAAGGGACAGCAATGTTAGTAAATCTGGAGCAACTCATTCCTCGAAACTATTCCAATCAACAGGCCACCGATTTTTTTGTTAAACTGGTCCTGTTTCCTGGCATACTTTGGAGATATCAAAGCACTCTAATGCACCAAAACTATACCCTCCTCTTTACGACCCTGTGATCATTTATGAAACCAAGTTGGTGGCTTCTGATTTCTCCAGACTATGCCACGAAAAAAAATGCTCTTTTCGTGGCAATGTTTGAAGGACTCGTTAACATCCAATTTTCTTACTACATGACCGAGACCTTTTAAGATTATATTGAGTTTTTATCTAAACTCTATAACTCGTGGATAATTAAAATATTTTTCGCTGGCTTAGTAAGGTGACTGATGATATTACCCTTTATGAAAATTACCCGAGGATCACTACAGACATACAGTATTATATATTTTTTAGGTCACTACTTCACAGACTCCATGTTATTATCCTTCTATGCTCATATTTCAGGAATTGGATATCTGAAGCCCTAAAAATAAAAAACGAGTGGAATTATTACTTTTACTGCAGCTTCATATTGGTTATGATAGATTACGATCAGTTTACAACTTAAGTAATTTCAGAGCACCAGGAGACTTGATAAATGAAGTACTATTGGAAACAAGAATTTGGTTGTTTTCGAGGGCTTATTACATAGAGAAAATGTAAGACTATGTAATTGCAAAACAACATTATTATTAGGTTTGTTGTTTTACTAATCACGGAGTCACTTGGTAGACCATTCATTGCAGTACTTTCAGAATAATGACCTCTCTTTCCATATAGCCTGTGTAAGAATTCATGTAGCCAACCAACACACACCGAAATGTCATGTTCACGAGAATTAAATTTAACCTACCCACTTGAGCAGACGCATATATATTATTACCAGGTTTAATCTCGGTATATTTTATATAATATTACTCTTGTTTAATATTCAGCTTAGTATCAAATATAAGGATACCGATTTAAATCATATAGTACCTACGTAATATGGCTCTTAATATTCAGTTTAGTATCAAATATAAGTATACTGATTTAAATAATATAGTACCAATATTGATGCACCCTAGTTTACGAAAAACATTTATATATTTTCTCCCTTTGCAAAGATATCAACAATCACAAGCATCACAAGACATTTATTAGTATTTCTGGTGAAGCTCTTTTGTAAACGTGTGTAAAGTTGTAAACCATGTGTGTATCATCTCTTATACACTGAGTTGAAGGTGAAGATACAGCGCAAATACAATTACAGTGGCAAGATATATAATACATTAAATAGTTACCAGGATGAAAGAAAAATAGCAAGGAGTTAAAAAGGACGAGGAAGCTTTGTATGACGCCAAGGGCCATCGTCTCAAGTGGCAATCTGGTGCTGAGGAGGGATGAGGAGGAGGTGGTAGAGGAAGGAAGGTAGAGGGATGGGAAGCAGGGAGGAATATAGGTGGTGGAGGGAGGGAAGAGGTAGATTGATATAGTGGAGGCAAGGAAGGAAGAGGGAGTGAGGGAGGAAGGGAGAGAAAGAGGTGGTGGAGGGAGGGAAGAGGTAGATTGATATAGTGGAGGCAAAGAAGGAAGAGGGAGTGAGAGAGGAAGGGAGAGAAAGAGGTGGTGGATGGGAATGGAAGTGATGGAAGAAGGGTAGAGGTAGTGGAAGGCAGGAAGGAATGAGGAATAAAGAGGGAGGAAGGTAGATAAGGAGGGAAGAGGAAGAGAAGAGGTGGGTGAAGGTAAGGAGGTAAGAGGAAGGGAAGAGGTGGGTGGAGGTAAGGTGGGAAGAAGGAAATGAAGGAAGGAAGGGGATACATCTAGACAACAAAGAGTCTACAAACGAATATATAAAAACTAATAACTCTACTGATCCTTACGTCCTTAGGCTACTCAAATTTATTCTATCTAATCTACCAGTATGAGTTGGAAGAAGAGAAGAAGGAAGAAGAGGACTTGTTTGAGTACGACTTGAAGCAGACCTGAAGTGGAGAGGGGGGAAGGGGGGAGAAAAGGGGGGTATGAGAAATGGGGGAATATGAAAAGGGGGACACCGCACCACTGTCTATCCAGCTCAACCAATCCTCACCTCTACTCGCAATTTACACACACACACACACACATAAACACACACACACACAAATATATTATCAAATTCACTTAAATGGAGTACTGTTGGTAAATCTGGAACAAGTGATTCCTCCAAACTACTCTACACAAACAACCCAACAATATTTTTATTCACCTGATCCTGTTCTCGACAAACATAGGTGGGAGGAATCAAGGAGCTCTAATGTACGTACTAATAGTGTAATAAAAATCTTAAATAATGTAATAACTTGCCTAGAAAAAGCAACAAGTCTCTCGCCACTTTCTCCTCCAAACCTAACATCAATAACCTGAACAACAATCTTTGGCCCTGAACGTGAACAACATACACATATTTCATTTAACTCTCAACAGGGAATTTTTCTCGTATGTGTTGCCGGCAGACCACACTCACACTTCAACAGATTAATCTCAGCTGCTTTCTCTTTCAACCAACCTCTCTCTCGCTAATATATTGTCTCTTCGTGTCTCTGCCTCTCTGTGTCTCTGTTTATATCTGTTTGTGTCTGTATCTTTGTCTCTGTCTGCCTCTTTCTGTCTGTCTATATGTCTGTCTATCTGTTTGTGTCTGTGTCTCTGTCTCTTTCAGTCTGTCCCTCTGTCTGACTCTCTCTTTCTGTCTGTCTCTCTTTTTGTCTGTATTTCCGTCTGTCTGTCTGTCTTTCTTTCTGTTTGTCTTTCCGTCTGTCTCTCTTTCTGTCTGTCTGTCTGTCTATCCGTCTGTGTGTGCCTCTCTCGTCATAGTATTTACAGACGCGCGTGAAGGCACACCTAGATAAACACCAGCCAAAGTTATACAGTAAAAACAGACCCTGGTACTTTAAATGGGGCCCAGAGGGTAGATTTATTAACAGTTATCGAGACAAATTTATGTATGTATGTATGTATTTATCTATATATTTATTTATTTATTTCATTTGATGTCTAACCAACTGGCACAAACAACCGTTGGGTATGGTCACATGAAGCTTTTTCTTTTTCTATTTTGTTTTCCTTTTTTTTTTTTAATATGACCGACAGACAGACATACAGACGACAGCCATGGACAAGACAAGACCAACTACTAACACATCTTAAGTAACTTTCTCCCGGCACTGAACATGAAGAAGGAGGATGAGGATGAGGAGAAGGATGAGGACAAAAAGTCTATTCATTTTGTTCCGTCCGTGTAAAGATTCTAGTCTGGGAAATAACTTTTGAATTACCTCTTAAGATGACAATTGTCGTCCTTTGCGCTGCTCACGAGTGGGATCCTCTGCCAACTAATTGAATTCCATATTCCATAAAAGCCGCCTTAGAGTCAAGGGAACAGCGTGCAAAGAAACCGCTTTTTTCATTAGCCACTTACAAAGGGGCTGCTCCGGCCGGAAAAAGGCAAGTTGTACTTTAACCGGATTTTTATGGACTTGCTGGCTTTAATTGCGGTGCTGGTAGGTAGGTAGGTAGTGGAGGAATGGTAGTGAGGGTAGGTAGGGAGTGGAGGAATGGTAGTGAGGGTAGGTAGGTAGTGGAGGAATGGTAGTGAGGGTAGGGTAGGTAGTGGAGGAATGGTGGTGAGGGTAGGTAGGTAGTGAGTGGAGGAATGGTAGTGAGGGTAGGGAGGGAGGGAGTGGAGGAATGGCAGGGAGGGGAGGGGAGGGAGGGAGGGGAGAGATTAAAGGGGTCGCGTCTCCATCCTTGTAATTACTTGTTACTTGTCTTAAGCTACAACATTACCGTAAAAGTGTTTAATCTTACACTCGGTATATTACTGTCACTCTTCTCACAATACTCAACTCAATTACTGTTTATAGCACCACTACTGCCACCACCAACACCAACACCACCAACACCAACACCAAAACCACCACCACTATATTATTGCATTTACTCCACCACCAACACCACCACCACCACCACAGAACTCCATTTACACCATCATCACCAACACCACAGTACTGCATTTACACCAACACCACCACCAACACCACCAGTACTATTCATTATTCCCTTCCCACTTTAAGTTTTGATAAATGCAAGTAAGTTTATGTTTATGCTTGGCTGAGTGTTACCATATGGACAAAATTGTAATATATCAACTGCATGAGAAGAAGGTATGTATGTACAGTACTTACTCACTGAAGGGGAAGGCTGAACAGATGCTGCCACACACACTCACCTGAAATGGGAATAATTCGGGATTAAAAAAACACCCATAATACAGCACCAGCCACACACACACACACACACATACATACACCAGGACACTCAAAGAATCACTGGAACACCTAAGAATACACGTAAAAACACACCAGGACTCACTAGAACACATATAAACACATCACAATAGAATAATCTAATCTTAAACGCATTCCCCAAATTATGAACCCATTACTTACCACACTCTCAATTTCACCAACTCTACTAATACCACTACAATGATCACACCACTGCAATTAAGCTATTATTAACACACACCACACCTCACCTCAACCTAACATCACCACCATCATCACTACTACTATCACCAACCACCCCACGATTGCAAATAAGCCGCCATCATCAAATCCTCACCCTACTCTTACCACCATTAAGGGGGAAGTACATTGTTGTTCAATCTGGAGAAACTGATTACTACTACTATATCTATTCCAAGCAATAGACCATTCATTATAATCTTATTTCTTCATCTGGTCCGGTTTCCTGGTGTGTGTTTTTGTTGTTGTTTTTTTGTCCTGTTTTACCCTGATAATGAATTGGCTTGCCCTGCCCTGGCTTACCCTGCTTTGCCTTGTCCTACCCTGCCCTGCCAAGCCCTGCCCTGCCCTTTTAAGTATTATACAAGCGACACTCAATGGCACATAATAATAAACTGTATATATATATTTAACTTGAGCTCGCCCAGCCAAGCATATGCGCCCTCCAGTCGAAAATAAACAGGCCAAGAAATACGAGTCTGGCTGAGATTCAATTAGAGCCGAGTGAAAATTGCACGAAATCGAGTTAAGAGGTTAGAAATTTCGCTTTCGAACCATGAAAACGCTTCCCTCGGGGACGTGCCATTTAGGGTACAGGCGGAGCGGGGGGGGGGGGGGGGGGGGAGGGGGAGAGGGGGGAATGTGTGTGTGTGTGTCGGGGGTGGGGGTGGGGGGAGGAAAGGAAAAGAGGAAGAAATGAAAAGGGTTATAGGAAAAGAGGAATAGGGTGAGTGAGTGTGTGTCTCTCCAATGTGTGTGTGTGTGTGTGTGTGTGTGTGTGTGTGTGTGTGTGTGTGTGTGTGTGTGTGTGTGTGTGTGTGTGTGTGTGTGTGTCATGGAGGTCGTCCGTGTACCTCCTGTGTTGACATACGACGGGACCGGAATCCAGGCCGTCCTTTGTTGACCCGGAGACCCATGAAACAGGCTTCCCAGGCAGGTAAGGTAAGGTAAGGTAAGGTAAGGTAAGGTAAGGTAAGGTAAGGTAAGGTAAGGTAAGGTAAGGTAAGGTAAGGTAAGGTAAGGTAAGGTAAGGTAAGGTAAGGTAAGGTAAGGTAAGGTAAGGTAAGGTAAGGTAAGGTAGGTAAGGTAAGGTAGGTAAGGTAAGGTAGGTAAGGTAAGGTAAGGTAAGGTAGGTAGGTAAGGTAAGGTAAGGTAAGGTAAGGTAAGGTAGGTAGGTAAGGTAAGGTAGGTAAGGTAAGGAAAGGTAAGGTAAGGTAAGGTAAGGTAAGGTAAGGTAAGGTAAGGTAAGGTTGGTAGGTAAGGTAGGTAAGGTAAGGTAAGGTAAGGTAAGGTAAGGTAAGGTAAGGTAAGGTAGGTAAGGTAAGGTAAGGTAGGTAGGTAAGGTTGGTAGGTAAGGTAGGTAAGGTAAGGTAAGGTAAGGTAAGGTAGGTAGGTAAGGTAGGTAAGGTAAGGTAAGTTAGGTAAGGTAAGGTAAGGTAAGGTAAGGTAGGTAGGTAAGGTAAGGTAAGGTATAGGTAAGGTAAGGTAAGGTAAGGTAAGGTATAGGTAAGGTAGGTAAGGTAAGGTAAGGTAAGGTAAGGTAGGTAAGGTAAGGTAGGTAAGTTAAGGTAGGTAAGGTAAGGTAGGTAAGGTAAGGTAGGTAAGGTAAGGTAAGGTAAGGTAAGGTAGGTAAGGTAAGGTAAGGTAGGTAAGGTAAGGTAGGTAAGTTAGGGTAGGTAAGGTAAGGTAAGGTAGGTAAGGTAAGGTAAGGTAAGGTAAGGTAAGGTAAGGTAGGTAAGGTAAGGTAAGGTAGGTAAGGTAAGGTAGGTAAGGTAAGGTAAGGTAGGTAAGGTAAGGTAGGTAAGGTAAGGTAAGGTAGGTAAGGTAAGGTAAGGTAAGGTAAGGTAGGTAAGGTAAGGTAGGTAAGGTAGGTAAGGTAAGGTAAGGTAAGGTAAGGTAGGTAAGGTAAGGTAAGGTAGGTAAGGTAAGGTAGGTAAGTTAGGGTAGGTAAGGTAAGGTAAGGTAGGTAAGGTAAGGTAAGGTAAGGTAAGGTAAGGTAAGGTAGGGTAGGTAAGGTAAGGTAAGGTAGGTAAGGTAAGGTAGGTAAGGTAAGGTAAGGTAGGTAAGGTAAGGTAGGTAAGGTAAGGTAAGGTAGGTAAGGTAAGGTAAGGTAAGGTAAGGTAGGTAAGGTAAGGTAGGTAAGGTAGGTAAGGTAGGTAAGGTAAGGTAAGGTAGTACACTCGTCAGCAAATGTCAAGAGTGACTCAAATTCCACCATCCACCAACAACAAGTGACTGACATTCCACCATCATTATCCACCAACCACGAGTGACTGACATTCCACCATCACCCACCACCAACAACAACAACACATTCTAGAAGGAAGATAGAGGAAATTACAGGTCCTCTAAGAACAAAACCATAATTATATTCTTGTCAAATATAATGAGTTTTTAAGGACATGAAAGCAGATGCATATGAAGGAATAATAAGAAAGAAGTTTTGGGTTAATTTCCAGATGCACTCCGAGTGGAAAATATTAATTAGAGGGAGGGTGGGACTATAGACCTCAAGTGATGATGAACTCCGGTGTAAAGTTGGTCACGCTCAATCATTTTCAACTGCAATGGTGGTGGCGGTGAAGGAGGAGGAGGCGTCGTCGTCAGAGGCTGCATCATCATCAGGACACCAGTTCAATTTCTATGTTAATGAGACAAGTTTCTTTATGTTCGGGTTGGTTCTTCCTCCACTTAACGGGGGGAGGGGAGGGGAGGGGAGGGGAGGGGAGGGAGTGTGTGTGATGTGGTCTGGGGAGGAGGGAGTTTCAGGGTGTGTGTGATGTGGTCTGGGGAGAGGGAGTTTCAGGGTGTGCATGATGTGGTCTGGGGAGGAGGGAGTTTCAGGGTGTGCATGATGTGGTCTGGGGAGAGGAAGTTTCAGCGTGTGATGTGGTCTGGGGAGGGAGTTTCAGGGTGTGCATGATGTGGTCTGGGGAGGAGGGTGTTTCAGGGTGTGCATGATGTGGTCTGGGGAGGGAGTTTCAGGGTGTACATGATGTGGTCTGGGTCAGGTGAGGGGGACTATTGATTCATCCAGGTTCTGCCACAAAACACACAACGGCTGCAGTGATGAGTTGTTTGCTGCTTCTTGTCACAGTCTGCATGGAGCAATTAAGTGGCCTCAAGTGCTGTTTTTAAATAGGTCTAAAGTTTACTATCGGTGACAGACTGAGTACTACCGATTCCTTCAAATAACATACAGCCAAACACCGTAATAATTCTGCATCTTTGGGGCACTTGCATGGAGGAATCAGAAGGCTTCATAATATACCAATAGTAAATTATCTTTCTCAACAACCTAACCCCACCACCACTACTCAGTCAAAAGAGGTTCAAGTAAAGGGAGAGGATATCCTAATGAGAAGGACAGATTGGGATGCTTTCTCACTCAACTCTGGATTAGCTCAACCCAATTCTCTCAGTGTGTGTATTAGAGTGTGATGGAATGAGTGCATATGTTGGTGCGTGGGTCACAATGGTTGAACATGTGTGTGTGTGTGTGTGTGTTGTATATACAGTATGTGTGTGAAATGGGCTAGCTATGATACTGAAATGTGTCTGTGTGTGTGTGTCCATAACTGTATCAACTGTGTAAGTACCGGTACTATATACACATGTGTATGTATGTACAGTATGTGAGTGTGTTGATTATAAACAATGTGTGTGTGTGTGTGTGTGTGTGTGTGTGTGTGTGTGTGTGTATAAAGCACCCTACCATATATGTAACCCCCCCAGCTCCCCCACCCCACCCCACCCCACCAGAGTACCGCTACCTGGTGACACTAAAGTAAGCAAGAGCGTGGTGGTGTTAAAGGGGATGAATGTGATGGTGGTGGTGGTGGCGTCTCTCTCTCTCTCTCTCTCTCTCTCTCTCTCTCTCTCTCTCTCTCTCATTTTACACACTCTACTCAGTCAATCCTGTACGGCTGACAATGACAACAAATGGAATGGAATGGGTTATTTTGGGTTGGGTTAAGTTGGTTTGGATTAGGTTAAGTTGGTTTGGGTTGGATTAAGTTGGTTTGGGTTGGGTTAAGTTGGTTTGGGTTGGATTAAGTTGGTTTGGGTTGGATTAAGTTGGTTTGGGTTGGGTTAAGTTGGTTTGGGTTGGATTAAGTTGGTTTGGGTTGGATTAAGTTGGTTTGGGTTGAGTTAAGATAAAAATATAAATAAAGTGTAAATCTTCAACACATTAAATTTTATACAATACGAAACGGAATATAACATTGATTCATTAATTTCTACCCTTATTGCATCATTTAAGAAACAAGAGAAAATAATAAATGATGGAATAATCGGAAAAGGAATATTAATAAAAATATAACGAATAATGGGAAAAAGAAAAATAGAAATACAAAAAGAAAAATGTGAACAAGAAAGATAAAAATAAAATAAAAGAATAATGGAAACAATAAATATAAAAAATAAATGAAAGAATAATGGAAACCATAAAAATAAAAAATAAAGAAATAACCGAAACAAGGAAATATTAATAAAACAATAAAAGAAAGTGAATGGCACAGAGTCATAAATAAATAAATACATAAATAAATAATCCACCAAAATTATATATATATATATATATATATATATATATATATATATATATATATATATATATATATATATATATATATATATATATATATATATATATATATATATATATATATATATATATATATATATATATATATATATACATTTTCCCCAATATATTTATTTATAATTTTTCTCCAACCAGAATTATATATAAACATTTTTCCCCAATTTATTTATTTTTAATTTTTCTCCAACCAGAATTATATATAAACATTTTTCCCCAATTTTTTTTTTTTTTTTTTTTTTTTTTTTTCAATTTATATTCATTTTTTTTTCGCGTACAATTTATACTTTCATCGTTGCCGGCTTGTCAGGTTTAATCTAATCAGCGAGACTTTGTTGGCGCGCTATTCAATTACTGCCTCTAAGCACGGAAGCTGCCAGAGCACTGAGTCCACGTCACCCTATGTTGACTATTAGGTCCATTTTTGGATCTCTACTCGAGTTGGGGCTCATTATTTTAGGTAGGTACTGCATTTTATAATATGTGTAATTTTTTATTTTTTTTAGGGCCATATTACGCCAGGTATATATTATTATTATTATTATTATTATTATTATTATTATTATTATTATTATTAGCAATAGTTTTAGTAGCAGTAGCGTTAGTATGATTATTATTACGATTATTATTAATATTATTATTCATTCGTATATAGACTTAATATTTCTCAGTTTTTATAAATCGAAGTTTGTTTCTGCACCTCTTCATCTAAGTTCTCCTTTTTCACCCTAGCTAACTTTAGGGAGGAAATCTGTTTAGGGTACAGTGATGAGCTAGTGATTCCTCCACATTATACCACGAAACAGATCCCACTATATGTAAAACTGGGGTCGTGTGTTTCCTGGCATAGTTTGGAGGAATCAATCAGTAGCCATTCTATTCACCAACAATAGATTTCTGAATTAAAAGTAACCAAACCTTCCCTTAACTCAATTGATATAGATTGTTCTTAATTAAAGCTGCAAGGACAAGTTGAGTACAAACATGCATTGCAAGACTAACTTACTCTCCCCCTTACCTATACACCCTAACCCCTAACACCCTACAGTACCTATACCGTCCCTGCCCTGCCCCCCTACCCCTACCCCCGTCCCCCTGACACCCTTCCCCGTCCCCCTACCCCAGCCCCCTGACACCCTGCCTCGCCCCCTACCCCCTGACACCCTGCCCCGCCCCCCTACCCCCTGACACCCTGTCCTGGACCAAGGGACGCTAATTTATGAAATGGTTGATGGCTGGAAACACAATTACCACTTTTATCTCTGGACCTGTCTGGCGCGTCTGTCTTCTGAGCGGATATTCTTTTATGTTCTGGTGCACAGTCAGGAAAGAAAACTTAAGTGCATCAACCGTAACCATAATTAAGTTGTCGTAATCTATTCGTCCCCCAAGCTTCAGTGACGTATATATATTTGTATTTGTGTAATAGTAATAGTAATAATAATAGTAATAATAATAATAATAATAATAATAATAATAATAATAATAACAATAACAATAATAATAATAACAATAATAATAACTCAAATTGAATTATTATTACAATTATTATCACTGTAATAACAAGAGTAACAACAGTTTCCCCGAGTTTAGTAACCCGTCTATTAAGGTGATTGCATGTGTGTGTGTGTGTGTGTGTGTGTGTGTGTGTGTGTGTGTGTGTGTGTGTGTGTGTGTGTGTGTGTGTGTGTGTGTGTGTGTGTGTGTGTACTTAACTAACAATCACCCAAATAAGTATGTGTATTTCTTTATGTGTTTGTGTGCGTGTGCGTGTGTGTGTCTGTGTGTGTGTGTGTGTGTGTGTGTGTGTGTGTGTGTGTGTGTGTGTGTGTGTGTGTACCATCCATCTATAGTACTGTACTGTGTGTGGCTTCAGAATTTATCACATGTACACCCGACGAGTCCCAGGGATGTGTATTAAATCTGAAGCTGGGTTGTGAACGCATTCTTTACCCTGATGCTGTGGGGAGGGGTAGGGGGTGGGGAGGGGTAGGAGAGGAGGAAAGGAGGGGGGTGGGGTGGAGGAAGAGCTATATGGACAGGGTAGGTGGAGGAGGAGCTAGGGAGAGGGAGGGTAGGTGGGGTAGGGAGTAGGGAGGGTGAAAGAAGGGTTGTAGAGGAGAGGGTGAGATGCTGGAATGAAAGGGGTGGAGGGAAGTTGGGTGTCAGAATGAGATACAGAGGGAGGGAGGTAGGCAGGGGGATATGTGGAAGGTGTGCAGGGAGGCAGGGGAATATGTGGAGGGTGTGCAGGGAGGCAGGGGGTGGATAAGTGGAAGGAAGGGAGACAGGGGGTGGATAAGTGGAAGGAAGGGAGGAAGGGAGGGAGAGTGGGTGGGGAGGTGGGGAGGTGGAAATTGTTTAATTCAGCCTGCCTCTGCTATTGTGGGGCAGTTTGTTATGAATTTTCTCCCGGATTCTGTTTTATTAAAATGTTTCCTCTGAGCTCTTTTCATAGGATGGGTGGTGGTGGTGGTGGTGGTGGTGTTAGTGGGTGTTCAGGTGGCTTTTGTTTATAGTTTTATTGACTCTTTGATTTGGTTTGTGTTGTTGTTGTTGTTGTTGTTTATTATTTGTTGATGGCTTTGTTTATGTTTGTTTTATTGTTATTAATTGTTTTGTTTTGTTTATGTTTGTGTTGTTATTGTTATTAATGGTTTGTTTTGTTTGTGTTGTTATTGTTGATTTTGTTTGTGTTATTGTTATTAATTGTTTTGTTTTGTTTATGTTTGTGTTATTGTTGCTATTGTTCTTTTTGCCGATTGTTTTGTTAATGTTTGTGTTGTTGATTGTTTTGTTTATGTTTGTGTTGTTATTAATTGTTTTGTTTTGTTTATGTTTGTTATTGCTGTTATTGTTTTTTGTTGATTGTTTTGTATATGTTTGTGTTATTGTTTGTTTTCCTGACTGTTTTAATTATGTTTGTGGTAATTATAGATTGTTTGTTATTGTTGATTATTTTGTTTATGTTATTACCACTACTTTTGTTGTTTAATTAAGAAAGAAACACAAAAACAACATTCACGCACGGTGTTCCAAAATGCTATCCTAACAATTCACAAATAATAATACAATACACTCCACGCAGCCAATGGACTTTAAGGCAAGGAAACCATATATTAAAACGAGAGAGAGAGAGAGAGAGAGAGAGAGAGAGAGAGAGAGAGAGAGAGGATACAAGTCAGTCTACCGAACAGTGTGTGTGTGTGTGTGTGTGTGTGTGTGTGTGTGTGTGTGTGTGTGTGTGTGTGTGTGTGTGTGTGTGTGTGTGTGTGTGTGTAAAATAATTGTTCTCGCCTGAATGTGCTGAAATATACACACGTACCGGAAG